>RJWT010017163.1:0-19480 GCA_004365215.1 Cuniculus paca | reverse complement strand
TACTTCAGGTGGTTATTTCAATCATAAGAAAATCCTGTTTTACACAAAGCTCTCTGAAATAATTAAACCTGGACATGTACATTTATTCTGATAAAACTATACATTTCAAGCTGAAAAAAACTACTTGATATATTTAGACCAGTCATTGAGTTTGGATTAGCATATTCACTCTTATTTTTCAACTCTCTAGAATAATTGCTGCTAGAAATGTGTTTAAAGTGCTTGTGGCAAGTATATTGCAACAATAATTATTTTTTAAAAGGGAAGAAGAGTAAAAATAAGGAAAACAATGAGGGCTGCCTTTTTCTTTTTTCTTTTTCTTTTTATAGTCAGGTACTTTACAAAGAAATTTCCTTAAATTAATGAGCCATAAGAATTTTTTTTCTGAATTGAAGTAGGTTGATTGAATAATCAAATCCCTCAGCCTAATGGAAATAATAAACCTCCTAAAACCCAACCTTGCAGAAAAAAAAAAAAGCTTCAATTTTATTGGAGAAAATGTTATATCAATGCTTAATGAGATGGCAAGCATGCATGAATAATTAGTTTTACTTACTATTCTCATTAAAGAAAAAACTAAGTTATTCCTTTAGTCAGAAATAAAACTCTTCCCCTATCATTGTCATTAACTTGACTTATTTTATATTTTAGAAAAGAAATCCATTTATATCCTTCCTTGATATGATAGAGGTAGGGAATATTAATTTAAAAAAGGAGGCCATTTCTCCTGTCAACAATTATCCAAAGGTTCCTACCAATGTTACAAATATTTTGGTAGGAGGAAAAATTTGGGCACCGTGACTAATATGGCTCACTTCCACAGATTCTCAGACTTGAAAAACCTGATCACAGAGACAAGAAAATACTTTGTGTTCACACTAACACCAAAGAACTAAGAATTGCTTAAAAGTGAATAAAACAGTTCTTGTCCTTAGAGACCTTACAACTGAGTGGTTAGGAAAGTAAAGAGTTTGGATTTCTGGATATTCAACGTTCTTTTGAGTTCTCATACCAAAAGTGGCACCGTTGTTGCTATTTTCAAAATATGCAGAAAGATGTTTCTAGGTAGATGGAATAAACGTACTTTTCCCTATTTTCTCTCAAGTACAATTTAAAACCCTGTACTTTATACACAAAACAAACACGAGAAGATTCCGAAAGGTGGAGAGCATGATGTCTGGCTCCTGTTCACAGTGGGGAGTTCCTAGGTTTTCTTTTTGCCTGATTAGATATTAAACTTGAAGCTGAGGAAGTTGGAGACCCAAGAATACCAACAGATACAGAAAAAAAAATGCCGCCTTCCCATGGAGAAAGGATGAGGAAAGGGCATTTTGCCATTTTTGCACTATTGGACTCCTGTCATACATTCTAGAAAACTCTGTGATTCCTACAGTATCCACCCAGGTGAAGCCTGAATGGGCATGCTAGATCTCCATTTTGAGACAAGCTGAGAGTTTGTGACAAGCTGCCCTAATATACCCACCAGAGTTGTACTAAAGAAATGGAGTTTTTCATTCTCCATAGCCCGTAAAGCAATTTCAGATGAGATGACATGGACTGCCTACACTAATGCTTTCCACCAGACAGAAATGATACCTCTGTCACTCACCTCCTCTGTGGATCTCAAAGCATGACTACTGGAGTCAAGACTTTCACCATTATCCAGGGGTAATGTGGCCACCTTTCATTTTGGTGTTGATCTTCACAAGATGTGGAGCAGAAAATTTCCCTTCATCTCAGCAGTAATAAGAAACCCTCCCCCATCAAATGTCACTTTGTAGCCCAAATGGAAAATATGGACATCACCTCTAACTGGTAGCAATAAGGTACCCTTTTTTTCAGTAAGGGTAAATTCAAATTTAAAAGAAAAAAAGTATTTTCCCTAAGGCACAAGCAGAGTTTTCCCCACCCTTTCCCTTTATTAGGATATTTATTTAAGAAATTTTGAAGTGAATTCTTTCTCTGCTCTTTCAAATAGATGCATATATTTTAAATTTGAATGAGCATCTTGCAAGTTTTAAAATAAAGGAAACTTTTTTCTCAAGGACTTGGGCACCATCTGTTTGAAATATAGTAACCAAAGAAGATAATACCCCTATCTCCCATTTTTTTCTCAAGGATCTAACTTTCTCAGGTAGGTGCAAAACTACTTCCTTTGAAAAATGTGAAATGCTTAAGCTTCATTTTCATAAAGGCAAGTAGGCATTCCTAATTTTCAGGTGATTTGAGGGTGAAGTGTATGACTAATGTCAAGTCCCTTTATTTGAGGATCTGTTGTCATTTATCTTGAAAATATGTATCTAAAGGTTCATGTATGTCTGGCTATACAAAAAAGTAGAATTTCTTTCTGCCTTTGCAGTCTTAACAGATGGCCTTCATTGGGTATCACATTATGGTTTAAAGTGTATGCAACAATACAACTCTTCCTTTTTTTCTACTTTTGTGGGGAGGTCTTCTGAGTTGGCAGGAAGTTTATCATTAATGATATATTCCCAAGATTTCAAAGGAAAGGAAAATTACTATGTTAATACTAGGCATAGTTCAGAATAAAAAGAAACCTCTTAAGAGAAAGAGAGGAACACTACATAATGAGAAAACTATCAATCCTTCAAGAAGACAATATGTATGCAAGAAACAGACCCGCAAAATATATAGAGAAATTATGGGCAAGATTGTGTATCAGGAATTAACCGCTTTACTGAACCAAGAGGTAAAAAATTTGATTCTTACATGTTCTGTCCCTAAAAATCTATGTAACCATGGCCAAACTACCAAATCTCCTTGAGTCTCAATTTGTTTTCTATAAAATGTGGAATTTGATAAGTGAGACTCGTGCTTCTCTTCACTCTAAAAGTCTGGGTTTCTCTGAGATCATGCAATTTAAAACATTCAAAAATTGATAATTTTCAGAACAAGCACAAATATTTATAAAGACACTTTATAAAGTAGATTTTCCTGTCCTAAAATATTTATAATGGTCTACATAAACATTATTATATAGATGCAATGGGGGTTAAAAACTATAGGACACAGATTTTTAAGACATCTATATTGCTAATATCTTATTTTGTATCTAGCCAAATTACATCCCTAAGCCTAATTCCAAAATTCACAAATGAATTTAAATTCACAAATTCTTGAAAAGCAGAAGCCATAGTTGAGAAAATTCAATAGACTTTATTTCTATTCTAAGTCAAATTTCTCTGAATCATGAGTTGTATTTTACTATACAATCCAGTCAAATCAGCAATCATGTGCAAATAGTACATTTAATATACATGAAAATTTATAGTATATACACAATATAAAATAGTATCAGAAAAAAATCACACTACGAAGAATCTGAAAAACTTATCTCCTTCAAATTCTACTCTATATCAATGAGGAAATTAAGGACAGAAAGTTTAAACTATAGAGTCAGTCACAATAGCCTGAGAAGAGGGAAATCAGTTCTGGTATTTATGTTCTATGAAGACTCATGAATAAAGTTAAAAAATAATACAGACTGGCAATTAATTTACAGATAATTTTGATTAACAGCCTCAATTTCCCCATCTTCAAAATAAGTAAATGAAGCTAACACATAGAGAATATATAGTAAATGTTCTAGAAACTTCCTAAGGTCTGAAAATCAAGCAATAAGTAAACATTTTCACAGCAATTATCAAACTTAAAATGTCCTCATGCTTCAGCTTGCCAAAAAACACACACAGCTATTATTCTCTTCAATAAATAGGTGGTAAAAATAAGGTAGAGAAAAATTAATGGATGCTTTTCAAAGCATTATAGTACATATATTGATTTTTATGGACACTAGAACAGATGCATATTTATTTTACGAGAGTACAGTTTCATCACATCTTAAAAGTTCACTGTTGAATATTGACAGGTGCCCAAAGGGAAAGTCTGTCAACAGGCGTTTATTGACCACTTAACTCTGCAGGGCAGTGTACTAAACACAATGAGATGCCACAAAAGAAATAAGGGCCACTGACATTGTTGAAATTAAAAATAAAGTCTGTTGCATGAAAATCAATTTAGAATTTATGAACAAAGCTTTCGTTTTATGTAAGCAAAGTAGTTCTCTTATTTTCTTCACTCAATGAAGAGCTAAACACATATGCAGGTAGTCTCAGCAGTAAGTTAAATGATTCCACTTGTACTGCCTCTTTGTAACCATGATTTAGTCATTTGCACCCCCAAGTTAAATAAACCCAAATTAAACAAAAAAGCACTTTCACGATTCAAACGACAAAGTTGATTAAGACAGTACGAGTTAAAAATCTGAGGGTCTGGCAGTAGGGTTACTGGGGACAATGTCAGTTCCATTACTTTCACCGTGTGGCCTGGGGAACCCAATATTCCCTCCAAGCTTCAGATACTAGTTTTATTTGTTAAAATGGGACACAGAAGCTAACCTCATGACATAATCGTATGATTTAATTAATAATATATTTATTTATTTTATTTATTTTTGGTACCGGGGATTGAACTCACAACCTTGCACTTGCTAGGCAGGCACTTACACCACTGAACTAAATCCCCAGCCCTAATTAATGATATATTTAAAGTGCTTAGTAAACTTACTACTACACACTAGTTACTAAGTAAATTTTAGCCATTGTTTAATGTTGATAGTCCTATGTTTATTATTTCTAACATTTTTCAGACTACAATATTTAAAAGAATATCTATAGTTAATTGCAGTTTTCCCTGCATGGTTTGAATATGGCAACAAGTGGCATTAAGGTTGCACTTATTAAAAGGTTGTCCCAGTCTCTCTTTTTCAAGTATTTTTAATACAGTGTATTTTTTTCAGAAAAAGAGACTTTTAAGGTGCTTGATTTATCTGCTTAGATGAAAGATAGACATATATATTTCTTTCACATCAAATGCAAAGAATATATCATCATGACACTCAATGAAGAAAATCTTATAGTTCAGAATAATTGATAGCTTTTAGAAGTACTTTAAATCCCTTGAGAATGTTCCCTTCTATCATATTCATCTTTTCACTTATGTGTAAGGTGTCGTGGAATCTGTCTTTTTACTGAAAGAATAATTTTACTTTTGACTAGAAGATGAAGTTTCCTAAAGGCTGTCACTCAAACTATCATTTTCTAAGCAACCAATAGGAATGCCAAACCTAATGCATAAATCTATGTAGATTCTAAGTTTACTAGAGTCAGAGATTTGCTAGCATTCCTCCATTACTTAATTTGGAAAAATGATGCTTCTCAATTTTATTTCAAAGTAGTTGTGAAAATAGATTTATGTACAACTCAAATAAATGAATTAACTAACTTTTTATCTTATGTGGCTCTTAGTGGTTAAAACTGTAGTTGTAAAGGCTGGAGATATAGCTCAGTGACAGATCACTTAGGTAGCATCCACAAAGTATCGGGCTCAATTCCCAGTACCACAAACAAAACAAATGTCTACCTAAGTTGTTACACCATGGATAACAATATCTGCAGTTGCTCAAGTTCTTTGTACCACCATACACAAAAAGGTAAATTATTTACCTATAACCAGGATACAGATTCTTAATGTATATTTTAAAGTCATCTCTAGGTAAGTTATAATACCAGTGTTAGCTTTCCATCCGAAAAAATTGGAGGTATTGAAATTAAAAGGAAAAAAGACTCTTTTGGTTCCAGTTCTGGAGGTTCTAGTCCATACATGGGTGACCCTGTTGCTTTGGACTTGTGGGAAGGCAGCACAACTTGGTGGGAATGTGTGGTAGAGCAAAATGCATTGCTTATGATCAGGAAACAAAAGAGAAAGAAGAGTTGGTTTTCCATTCAAGATCATGCCTAAAGGACATAGACAGCTCACATTAGACTGCATTTTATAAAGGTGTCATTACCTCTAGGTAAAGGCTCAATTGGGACCAAGCCCTCCATGCACGACCTTTGGAGAACATTTAATATTCAAACTACAGCAGTGTCTAAAACAACGCAATGCTATATGAAATATTTGTTATACTGTATTATTTAGAAAGAAATAATTTAAGAAATCTTCATGTTCAGTTCAGGCACTGTTTTTTTGTTTTTTTGTTTGTTTGTTTTTTCTCAACTAGTAGGTTGGTTTAATCTGTAGACAGACTTCCTACAGATCTGGAGGACCAACTACATTTAGCTATTTCTAGATATATAGTAGTATCTGCACAGCTGTTAAAATAGAGTCCACTGGAAAAGTCTTTCAATCTCTGAAAACTTCTCTGGGGATTCACATCTTACCCTTTTGGTGAGCAGTATCATACAATGGTAAAGAAAGAGAGACTTTGTAGAGTTAGAACCCTGCTCTGAATATCCTAGTGTAAGTTACTGAACCTTTACAACTTGTAACACACTCAAAAATACTGGCCAGTATTGTAGTTTCATGATTATTCTTCATCATGTAGCTCAGGTACCATGTTTTCCATGAAACTTTTACTGACCTAATGCAGTGGAATATTCACCTTTGACTTAGCTTCACGTGGAAGTCTATGCTTGTTCTTCAATACAGCAAGTTCTCCCACTCCGCAACTCTGTTTCCTGTCTCCAAATAATCACACCCAGTGTTATCTTACGTGCAGTACGCTTGTTCTGAGAAGCTAAAGCGAAACTTTTGCTCCTTTCTTAGACATAGTTGTAAAATTTGGGGGGCAGTTTTTAATGTAATGGATCCTGAACTGTATGATTTAGTGTATTATGTCTGTTACATAGGAAAAATTACTAGCTTTTATTGTCAAACCTTTTCCCACCTAAACTGGTTTGTGAATCGACAGAAACTGCTGTTTTAACCACATACGAACAAGTACTGTTTTTCTGTAGGGAAGCACGTTGGTGAACAGCTGCAGCAGTTTAATAGTATTACTTTTTGAAATTTATTTTATAAGCTGGTCTCATCTTTTGCTTTTGCTAATTTTAATTTCTTTTTGCTCATATTTTCCTTCAAAAGTGAAATGTATTTCACTCTAGAAATGCCAAAACATAATAGGTATTTCACTGTTAGTTCCTTTCTTTTCTTGTCAATATGCCTGACAGCTATTATATACTCACTGCCAGGTGTTGCTTTAATTTTTTGAGTACCTCTTTTTATTTAACAAATATGACTCTGGTGTCTCCTTTATGCCAGATAAGATTCCACCATTTGAAGACTTAGAAGTAAACACAAGAGGCGCATTTTCTGCTACCCCTATTGGTTCTCTAATGCAATAGACCCTAAATAAATATTGAAATAAATATACATTAATAATAAAATTTCAAGTGATGGCATAAAAATGAAGCAAGCAATACAATGGGATAAGAAGGACAGGGCAAGGAACATTTAATACAGTATTTTTGCAAAGTTTCCCTAAGCAAATGATGTGTGAGCAAATATGCAAAAAGGTATAAAAAGGTCAACCTAGACAATGGGAAAAGGACATTCTAAGTAGCGGGAGTAAACACCAAAGAATAAGTTTAACTTGCTTGAGAAAATGAAATAATTTAGAAAAATAAAAACAAAGTAAAAAAATTCCTAATTGTTTCAGGCTAATTGAAGCAATCTTACATTCTTATTGTAGAAAATTTAAAATATAGAGAAGTAACAAAAAAAAATTCCATACTCAGCCTTTTAACAATTTTTGTATTTTCACATATTTATTACAAGAATTTTAAGATACATATAATCAAAATAGAAAGGTATAAAAGACCCAATTTTTATTAAGTTTTTTTTACTTAATCTAATGTGAGAAATCTCTTGGGTGAGTAAAATTATTCATAAGCATAATTGCTTATATGGCATGTTATTTTATCCTACTAAAGTATTATCTTTTATTTACTCAATTCCTGAATTGTACTTTTAGGTCATCTTTTATTTTTGTTCTGAAACACATGCAATCAATGTTATGAAATTGTCATTAATACTTTTGAGTGGTTTCTTGAATTAGTAATCTGGAAGTAAAATTCATATGCATCTCAAGTGTCAAAATATTGTGAACATTCTCAGACTTACTAGGCTCAATGTACATTTAGTATAAAATAAAATCTTTATAAAAAATTCTAAATCTACCATTTGTCTTTATGTCATAAATCTATACATTGATATGCTTACTGGCCTTAAAAAAAGCATTCATCAAAACAGGAAAACAACCTTGTCTGCAGATAAGTGGTTATTAAAGGAGAAAAAGACTTTGGATTTAAAAATGTCTTTAGTAAAACTGACCTCCAAAAGACTCACCAAAATTATGACTAAACTATGACAACTAAAGGCACTAATTCAGAGCTAAGTAAACAAAATAAAACAACAAAAAATTTTGGTTTTTGTACAATTTAATGATAGAAAACATTTTGGCATTAACAATGGGTCTCCTAAAATTTGCATTTACAGTTTTACTTTGCACTAACTTGATCTCCATGTGTGTTTCAGAAACTCTCTCTGATCCACATGCTTATTTACTGTCTCTCTATCTTATCCCAGGGTTATTTCTGCCTGATGGAGGAAGAACATCAATTAACAACAGTGTTTCATTAGGTGTACTCAACAAATGTTGATCTTTCTTGTTGGATTTAATTTGTTGGTCAGTTATCATAGTTGTGACAATATTTAGTGAATTTTTTTCTCTGTGTACTAGAATCCATGTACCTAATTCTTTTTAGTACCTAATATTGGAAAATTAATTATTGATGTGCAATTTTCATTCTTAGTAATTATAGTATTGTTGATAAATTCACAAAAGGCACTCAAGTAGGTAAGCAACCAAAGTAATACACTAAAACCGATAGCATGTTAATCTTATTACTTTGACTTCCATTGACTTGGGAGACGAACCAGAGCTGGCAACTTAACCTCTTTGTTAATAAATACATCCTTACAATGATGTTACATGTATGTTAGTTTTCAAATGGAAATAATGCTTTCTGTCAGTTTTGTCTTAGATGATGGAGCAAGATTCTAGTGAAGCTCATTTCAAAGCACAATATAAATACAAAGGCTAATATATTGAATAAGACTTCTATGTTTACTGGAATCACTGAAATGATTCCTTAATCTACATCTTACTAAAAGCAATGCAAAAGGAGATAACGTATTTCTTATATTTTGTGACAGAAACTATCCATTTGAGACTTCTCTTATTTTTTCCCAAAGTGAGGCTTGGGAAATTGAAGAAAGTAGAGGTTTTGAAATAAAATACATATGAGGCATGTAAAATTGAATTGTATACTTTTGTCAAAATTAAGATACTAAAAGCCATTACCAAAACTTTGCTGTTCTACAATTTATTGTGAACAAACACAGACACACACAAGCACAAACAAATAAAATCATTAGAAGTATGCGGCTCTTCTTTTAATATTCTGCTCAACTTAGGTTTCTTTTTATGCTTCATTAAAATATCTTGTACAATGTTTTCCCCAGTCTGTTGAGATTAACAGATATCTCACCAGAGGGACTTTTCAGAAAAGTTTAGAGATAAATTTGAATTCCGCAATCCAATGAACGTTGTGAACTACAACAGGGAACATCTTTCACGGACATTGGGGGATTATGTTTCCCCTTCACATCTGTATGTTCACTGAGTTGCCAACCATACCAAAGTTTACACAATGTGTGTAAGTCATATCCAAGAGGAATTGCTTTTTCTTCTGATGCCTGGAAGCCTATCCGTGCATGGTTTTGACTTCTCAAACAATGCAGTGAATATTTCATAAGTTAAGAAACTGAAGTTTTAAGGCAACAAAATCACAGGGGTATTGGTCCCATGTAACCTTTATTTGCCTTTTGGGTAAATGTGTATAGGCTTTGCTTTTTATTTTATAATTTAAAGATATTTATCCTCAATAGAATTAGTCTGTATGTATATGAAATGCAGTGCACATCCTGATAAAAAGCTTTGTTCAAGCCCTACTGTGTAAGGGGCATTGCTTATCTTATCTCCTAGTCTAAGATACTCATTAGAATATATACAAATTCTCTTTTGTGGTAACAACAGAGGCTCCTAAACTTGGAATTTAATCAGGATAAAATAAAAATTCACTGTAATAAACTGACATCAAAATACTATATATGACATGATTGTGGTAGGGTACACATTTTCAGGCCACTTAAATAGAAAGTATAACTATGTTATTTTTATTTTTCTAAGAGGTAATGGAAGAAGGACATGGAAGCTTCCTGGGAGGTTTTGGAGATTTCTCACAGATCTACAAAAGAGGGAATGTTGACTGCGCTTGCTAATACTTTGAGATTTGGCCATATAAGAGCTTTGGTAGGCCATATAAGAGCTGCAGCAGAAAGAGCAGAATTGTCTGAGAAAGGAAGAATAGGGTGGGAGACAGGGAAGATGCAGGAGGAAAAGAGGTGGTGGGGAGAGAAGGAGGTAGGGAGGGGAGAGACAGGGAAGGAAGGAAGGAGGGAGAGAAAGAGAGAGAGAGATACACACATACACACACACCCAGAGAGAGAGCGAGACAGACAGACAGACACAGACACAGACACAGACACAGACACAGACACAGAAAAAGATGATTATGGTGGGTGGTAAAGGCTCACCTTCAAAAATTTTGTGCCAGAGAGTACTATATATCTATATATCTAGTACTATATATATATTTACACCTACAACTTCTAGTTTAAATGGACTTATTTTCTAAGTTTCTTACTTCTAACGTGTCTGTTGAAAATCCCTCATGCCTTACCTTAATTTACCTTTTGTTTTCTTCTCACATTTTGCTTTCTCTGCAGTATGATTGATGACTGGATTTAAAAAAAACCCAGATATTCAGCAATGTAAAACTCCTTCCTTAAATGCTATCTGGGGAGAGTTCAGTAACTTCTTTCTGGCACAGTCATAAGTCTTGGTATGTGTATTTAAGGACTTCATGTATGAGAGGCACACATGTAAATCCTGCTACTGAAAATACCTAGCACTATTCTTAAGTGACCACTGGACACTATTTGGACTCACTCTTTTTCTCTCTCTTTCTTTCTTTCTTTCTTTCTTTCTTTCTTTCTTTCTTTCTTTCTTTCTGGTACTCGGGATGGAGTCTAGGGCCTCTGCATCAAGCTACGTAGCAAACCCTTTTTTTATTTTTACTTTTGAGACAAGATCTCAGTAAGTCCTTAAGTTGCCCAGGCTTGGCTTGAATTTGCAGTTGTCCTACCTCAGTCTCTCAGAGTGGTGACATTATAGGCATGTACCACTCCACTTAACTAGACACTATTTTTTAATGCTGCACTAATGTTTAGTTCTAGAACTATGTTAGGTTAAATTATCCTGTAAAAAATTCACACAATTAGAACCTTATATAATATAAAAATTAAAAAGAACTATATTTCTTACAAAGATAATAAGTAGAATAATGAGAATCTCTGATATCTAAAAATCTAAAATTGCAGATTGAAAAATATATTCATTAAGAAGGATTCTAGAAACCTTTAAGCAAAGATAAATTCTGTCTTTCTTCTTTTCCCACCAATACTTAAATCCTAGCAACTATAACATCATAAGTTTTAAAGGAAACTCATGACATTTCTACTATATTAAAAAAAAACCTTTAATTTTTGTATTGGACTCCAACAATACTTCTTTCCTACACAGATTTCTATTCATAAAATCTTACTATAGTGAAATCTAAAAGCAAAACAAAAGTCCTGATATATATTCTTGTTATGTTCCCAGTATAACACCTTTAGATTTCAAATGTTCAAACTAAGGCATTGCTTTTTATTCCTTAATAAATGACAAATTCTCCTAGAGATTGAGATGTACATTCTAATAATTCCCTGAGAAAAAAAATCAACCTTCAAATTAGATGACAAATTACTCAAGCAAAGAACTGTGCAACTGCCCAGTGATGGTAATTATAGACTACAATATAGAAAATTAATATTTGCTAAGCAATGGAGAATATCATATGTTGTGCTGTCATAATAGTGGGTTTTATTATTACAGGATGGTGTGGTTTAATGGGCAAACTTTGGTCTTGGTGTTAGGAGGTCATAAATTAATTTTCTAATTTGGTAACCATCTTGCTGGTGAGTAAGGATATGTTATTTAATTATTTTTTCTATGCCTATTGAAATATGAGCAATGAGTTTTTAAAGGGTAGATATATATTCAAAGAATAGATATACATATACATTCAAAGGCATATATACAGTCAAAGGATATATATTCATAAAATCAATTTATGTTAAGATATCAAGCAAAAACATAAAATAACACATCCATCTGTGTATAGGTAGGATCTTCCTTTTATTGTTATGTAATTTTCCTGCACTTACCATTTTTCTTTTTTTTTTCTTAAAATAAATGCATTAATAGTACTTCTTTCAATTGCTGAGGAATAACCAAGATAATGCTCATAAATTATTTAGCATGCTCTGAACACCTAGTCGTGCTTAGTGAATAGGTTATAAGTATTATTTACTATGCAAAATAATATCTACAATGGCTGAAACTTTTTCTGATGTTGATTAATTCTCAAAATTATGCCATGGGATCTGATTACAGTTCTACTTTGAAATAAAAGAGACAAACATTGTGCTATGAAATCATTTGGGATAAAATATAAGGATAAAAATGATTCTTTTGGGTGTATAAAATTCATATTTACATAAAAGTCATTTACAGTTGATTTTGAACAGCACCTTTTTTGCCTTATAAATTCACATATTTTTCTATATGGCCTCTTAATAACAGCACTGCCAAATAGTGGCAAGAGTTTGGAATGCTGTTTTGAAAACTTTAAATAATTTTAAGTTCCAGAAAAAAAATGTGCATAATTTACGCCTCTATGCTGATTAAGGTTGCTAAGTGAGTGCTAACATATCTGCGGATAAAAATATATTTTAGTTATGGCAAAACAACAACACTAAAATACACTATTTATAAAATTTAATATAGATTTATAGAGGCAAATGGAATCTTAAAAGCCATCTGTAACAAGCTTTTACTCAAAGCCTGAATCCATTTCTAGAACTTTCTTTTTAGTTAATTATCAGTGTTTGAGTATTGTCAGTAACTGGAAACTCATTACTTTCTAAATCGTCCTGTGCCAAACTGTGCAATAGGAAGTGCCACGGAGGAAACATGTATTTTTGGAGTTAGACACACTGGATTTGTATTCTGCCTCAGCCAAACAATGAGTGTCCTTAGCACAAACAGTGGTACTAACCAAACTTTTGTCTTATCTGAAAAACGTGGGTGATAATCTCTAAAGAGATGTTTATGGGTCAATTTGGCAAGGCCAGTGATTTATTTAAACACTGGCACATGTGGTTAGCATGTACAATGAGTTGAGTTTAAGATCATTGTTGATAATGTGGGTGGGTCTCATCAAAAAGCAAAAATTGAGGTATCTTGGAGAAGTTCTGCCTCTAGATGACAGTGTACACACTGCAGTTTTCAGCTTGATGATCTACTCTACAGATTGCAAATTTAGGATAACAGTATCAACTCCTAGCAAAATGTCTAGCCTGCCAGCCTGTTGTAACTGCTTTGAACTGTCAGCCTCTGCAATCCTATAAGCCAGTTCCTTAAAACAAATCCGTGCTTGTACGTGTGTGTGTGTGTCTGTGTGTTTGTATGTGCTCACATATACAGTGAGACCTGTATGTCTGTGAGTTCAACATCAGCAGACTTAGCCAATCGTGGACTAAAAAAATTTTTTTTTTAAAATTATGTTTGTATTGACACAATTTTTTGTTGTTGTCATTATTCCCTAAGCAATATAGCATAATAGCTATTTATTTGGCTTTAACAATGTAGTAGATATTATAAGTAATCTAGGAATGATTTAAAGTATATGGAAGGATATGTGTATTTGATATGATAACACTATGCCATTTACACAAAGTATTGTGCATCCACAGATCTTGGGGCCCCCAGTGAGGGAGGTCCTGGAACAAGTCTGCTAAGGATACCAAGGAATGAGGCACTTGCATATTATATCCTTAATCATAAGGATACATTACAGGAATTATGTCATAAAGTAATTTCTTCTGTATACAAATATCCTAGAGCAATGGTGGTGAACCTATGACACATGTGCCACAAAAGGCTGTTTGTTATTGAAAGCTCTAAAAGGCTCACCATCCCTGTTCTAGAGTGTAGTTACACAAACTAAGATAGCTGCAACATCACCAGGCAATATAATCTTATGGGACCACCGTCATATCATATATGTGGTCCATCATTGATCGAAAATTCATTCTGAATCACATACATGTGTACACATATATAAACACATGTTCACAGACACAAAAATGTGCATATATGATATATATGTAAAATTGGTTTTGTTTCTCTGGAAAATCTTGATAGACACAGTACTTCACAGAGATAACTCCCTGAAACTAAAAAGGGTACTTAAAAAAGTATGATTTGTTCATGGCTCCTTTCCAAATATTAACTGAATATTCCTGTAGCCATTCATACTAGTCAGAGTTCCAATAAAGTAAATGTAACACAAGATCCTAAACTAGATTTGGTACCTGTACTACAAATAATTTGATGGAACATTGGATAAATTCAATATGAATTGCAGATTATGGTGAATTATGTAGAATTTAATAAATTTAGCATGTATATGTAGGAGAATAGTCTTGATCTTTAGAATCAAACTTCAACTCAGTTTGCTTGTTCTTTAGTATACTCACCATTTATGCACCGTTTCAACATTCATCCTAGGTTCTAGCTTATTATAAAGAGTCCTCTTGAGTGAAAGGAGATACCAAGAAAATTGGTGCACTGGGACATTGTAAGGAGATTGTCATTAAATGCAGCATACAACTTGCACAATAAAATATTTCACAAAGAGTCAACTTTATTCAGAAGATTGCTATAAAAAGTCTACAAATTTCAAATGAATTCTTGGCATTTTTCTGATGCAACTATTAACATGACCTGCTTAATGGAAAAATGGTCAATGTGCCTCTGTCACCAAGTCTAACAGAATCTCCCTACTGTTTATACTTAGCTTCCTAGAACACATGCATTTGGTTAGATAACTCACATTTTCAAGTCCAATTAACATATAATTCATGGGAATTTACCTTTGCTGTACTACAGAGTTCTTTTTTCAAGTGTACCCTTTGTGGACTATCTTTTAACTTTTCTCCATAACTTTCCTCCATATCCATGTCTGAACATTCTCTATGATATCTGAATGTGATGATGTAGAGGCAGTTCAACTGCAGAGAAGAAACCCAAATTAGGTTCAGATTATTAATTCATACCTCTTCAGAAACTACAGAGATTTGAGTAAGAATGCCTGTTAATGCCAGCAAATCTTCTCCTGGCTTGGCCATTCCTAGTCCCTTTGTCTCCTAAGTGAGGTAAGATCATTATTAATAGCCGGCTCAAAGCAGCACAAATATCATTATTCTGCACCCCATGAGAGCCACAGACATCTTAAGATAATACACTAACTGTTCCCTTCTGTACATCTGTCTTAAGAAAACCTGTCATTAAAATACAGAGGAAAAGTTAAAAGATCTGTGTTACTTGTAGCTTCAGAGATCAGGAAAGAACTAAAGAATGGATTCTTCCAGACTTTTAGATGGTTCAAAAATTTTTGTTTATATTGTGTGTGTAAGATCATGTAACTTTTTTAGCAGTGTTTTTTTCTGACTACTGTCATACATTTCTGAGCTGTCTTGGTTTCTATTTCAGGGTTAAGATACTTCAGATGTTTTCTTTTTTTGTATTTCTTTATTTTTTGTTGTTCTTGGTATTTAAATCTTAGAATACCAACCTTTTTTCTCTCATTCACATTTCAATTCTTTTTATTTTCCATTTAATTATCTTACAAACACTTGCTTAAGTCATATTTCCTTATCTTTTTTGCTTAGAAAAAACAAAACAAAAGAAAATCTAATCATGACATTTCACATTCAGAATTAATTTCAAACTCTTTTACCTGTGTTTTGAGGTTCAATAGAATCTGCTATAACTGTTCTTCCAATTAGTCTCAATCTGCCTTTTTTCCTCTCTCTTTCTCTCTCTGCCTTTTTTGCTGTCTCTCTCTCTGTCTCTGTCTCTCTCATCTCTCTCTCTCTATCGCCATCTGTCTCCCTCCTTGTCTCTCTCTGTCTCCTTCCCTTTCTTCCTCTTATGGTACAAGGAACTGAACACAGGTTTCACTAAATTATTAAATTTCCCACAATGGGTTCAAGCTTGTGATCTCCTGTGTCAGCCTCCCAGAATGCTAGGATTACAGGCATGCACCACTATACCTGGTTCTTCCTTTTCTTTTATAGTGACTCTTCATTCCTCCACTCCTGACTTGTGTTGTCCTCTAAACACCACGTGTGGTCTTCCATCTCAATGCCTTTGCTGAGGCCAATCCCTAGGTCATAATACCAATTTACTCTTCTCCTGGCAAAATTCCATCAACTCTTTAAGCTTGGCTTCAGCTCAGCCCCCCTCTTTCGTGACCACTCCATGATCAGCCCTGACACGACTGTCTTCCTCCTCTGAATTCCTGGGGTAGCTTTCCGATGTGTCTTCCTACTATGGGCTCCTGGAGGTCCCAATTTCCTTGTAGGGCATGCAGTATGCCACAGTGTCTAAGAGGATGAATTCTTTAGTAGATTAAATAGGTTCAAGTCTTAATTCTTCCATTTCCTAGTTACAACCTGAGCAAGTTACTTACTAATCTCTCTGACCTTAAGTTTCTCACCTATAAAAGGGAGCTTTTGATAATATAGCCACTTTGTAAATGAGAATTAAGTGAGTTATTGTTACAAAACCAGCTTAGATTAATACCTTGAAAAACAGTATCCATCGTGTGCTTGCCAATTTTATGTTATTTGTGCACACATACCCCACACATCCACCCATACTAACTTGCAGTCCTTGTACATAGACTTAGGAAAATATGGGTCAAACAAATATCAAATAAAAAAATCCAGGATGTTTTTGAAGATGTCTTAACTTTCTACAAAAGTTCCTTGAATGTGCTGGCAAACTGAGGTAAACTGCTTTTGAAATCATGATGTCCAGTTAATAATTTATTTGGCTAACAAGAAATAAGATTTTATAGCTAGGTTACAAAAGGACTACAATCTGCATTAGTATCTGAGGTAAGGAATGGAAATTATTACAAGGCAGATGCTCAGGGTCATGCTGAAGAACCTCGTGACATATAATAACAGTTTACACGACACAGCAAAGAAGATAAAATAACACCTTTCTGGTTTACATGTTTTGCACTTTTTGAGCTGGGTGTCATACAGAAGTCAATGTGTAGGGATGAAGATTTCTACAATCCATTCTTGTCTTTGACAGTGAATTCGCTTGAATATTAGATGGTGGTCTACATTTCCTAAAACCATTATGATATTTTTTCGAGGATGTTTTTCTGGTTTGCAAAATTGTCACAAGAATATACTGTAAACTTAAATCACATTATTATACTTCCGATCAATTGTTTTTACAAAAATTTTAAAAAGTATTTGTAGTTAGGATTATATAATCATTGAATACATATATTCCCAACTGTTTAACTAAAACTATACATTCCATGGTATACTGTAATGTGGACAATACTGTGTCATTAGTAGGCATTACACTATATAACTGCGAATAATGGTAAATGATCATTACATTCTTCAATTATGCATCATCTATATAGAAGGATAAACTTTGAATCCATGGTTTGGTGTTCAAAAATTCAAAGTGATTTTTCTTTTTTTTTTTTTGCAGCATCGGGAATTGAACCCACGACCTTGTGCTTGCCAGGCAGGCGCTTAGACCGCTGAGCTAGATCCCCAGCCCTATTTTTGAGACAGGGTCTCACTATGCTGTTCAGGCTGGCCTTGAGCTCACTTTGTAGCCCAGGCTGGTCTCGAACTCACAATGATCCGCCTGTCTCAGCCTCCCAAGTGCTGGGATTACAGGCGTGAGCCACCACGCCCGGCTCAAAGTGATTTTTCTTTTCTTGCCTGTCTGATCTCATCTACTCATATTAATGGCTGTCAGAATGAAGTATTCATATTTCCCAGAATGCGCTCTGCTCTCCCTGGAAATTGTTTTTTTTTTTTATTTTTACTTTTATTTTTGTTTTTGTTTTTATTTATTTAGTTTTTTTTGGTGCCAGGGATTGAACTCACAACCTCACGATTGCCGGGCAGGCACTTGTGACGCTGAGCTAAATTCCTGGCCCTCCCTAGACATTCTAATTCCACGCCTGTATAAACTTTTTCTCCTTCTTGTCATTGTGCACTATTACACATTCTTCAAGTTCCAGTTCACCTGTCACCTCTTCCTTTTCCAGATTTTTCTGAGCACAGTTAAACATTTCTGGCTCTTGTGGTTCTGTAGGTCATGATCATAACTGGTTTTTTGGTACTATAATTACTTATTTAAACATATGCATCTTGATTTAACTATGATGTCTCTGAAGACTAAGACCTCTATAAATTCATTTTTCAAGCCATTATATCCAGTAGAAAAAAAAGCATTCAATAAACACTATTTCAGTGAGTGCCTGGATTAATTTCTATCATTTTTCTCAATGGAATATTAAAATTTCCATCCAAGTAAATTTCCAATAGTTTCCATAATGTAAATTTTATATAAATCTCTTCAATGTCATATTTATATGATTTGGTCACAGATGTACATTTTTTATTTTCGATGGCAATTTTTTCTTTCATTCTTTTCCAAAAATTACTTGGGGATCTTACAAAGTAACAATTTGTATACTTAATATTATGACCTTAAATTTGATACAAGGTAAGTTTTCTAAACTTCAGAACCATTTTCAAAAATCAATAACTCCTTTCACCAAATGTTTATTTTGCTAATCAAAAAGTATTCCCATATCCACAAAGATCCACCTTACTGGATTATTTCCTTTCCCCAATTTTATCACTGTATCCATTCATTTATTCACCCATCCATTCCCTAATCCCTAGATTCATACATCTAACAATTACTATTTAAACATATACTTTCTGTCAGGTCCCAAACTCAGGACTAGATATCCAAAGACAAAAATGGAGAGGACTTGCCCTCACAGAGCACACAATCCACAGCAGATAGCCAGGCCCTTACCAGCAACCACAGCAAAAGATAACATTAGTTAAGTACTCCCAGAGAAATGTGCACAATTCAATGGGCAAAATCAAGGCAGGAAAGTAGAGATTTTCTAATAGTTTGTAAAGAAAGATTTGAAAATACTTCAAATGCCATACCTCTAAGGATCTGAAGACACTCTCTTATGATCTCAGATCATCCTCTCCATGGACTTCAGGAAAGGGACAGGAATAATATCCTACCCCATCCACGGTATTACTCCCTTCTCAATGACTGTCTGGAAGCACTGTATGTGAAAGTCTGAGAGCCCTCTCCCCTTCAGCCAGCCTGTGAGGTAATAAAAACATGGGAGCTGAGCCTATCAGTGCTTGTATCAAGCAGCTGAAAAAGTTGTAGCCCATGAGTCATGGCTCTTTTCATGTGTTTCCAGATCTGTGGGAGGAGAGGCCTTTGGTTGGCAGCACT
>RJWT010017162.1:0-19477 GCA_004365215.1 Cuniculus paca | reverse complement strand
CCCAGCTATATTCCACATTTTCATAAATGGGCAAGTTAATTGAATAGACACATCTCGAAAGAAGAAGTAGGAATACCTGACATACACATGAAAAAAATATTCAACATCTTCAGGCAGTAGAGAAACACAAATAAAAGCCTCAGTGAGAGTCCGTCTCACTCTAGTGAGGATGACTGTCATCAAGAATGCAAAACACAATAAATGCTGGTGTGGATGTAGAAGAAAAGAACCCTTTTGCGGTGCTTGTGAAAATGAAAATTAGTACAACTAGGTGGGAATTCGTATGGAAGTTCCTCAAAACAACTAAAAATAAAGCTGTTATTTGATCCAGCTATACCACTGCTTGGTATATTCTGCAAAGAATTAAAGCTGGAATGCAACAGTAATGCCTACATACCCACATTTATTGCAGCGCAATTCACAATAGCTGAGCTGTGAAAACACTTAGGTGCTCATCAGCAGATGAGTGGATAAAGAAATTATTGCTTTTTGAATGAGAAAAAGAAGGGCTTATGGTGAAAGAAGTGGCACAGGCCCTAGACTTTGAAGGATGGGCAAGGTTGCTATTATTTGGAATTGGCATAAAGGGCATTTGGAGCGATGACAGAAGAGCAAAGGGTAAAATGTAAATGATGAGAGTGGTAATAAATGCTAACATTCATCAGATGCTTACATGAGAATTTTTCTCAAAGCTTTCCTTGCACCAGTTAAATTCTTGCAACAACCTTCTAGGGCAAATGCTATTATCATTACTTGTAAAGGAAGGCAGTAATGTCAAAGAAATCGCTCAAGTTCAGATTGGTAGTGACACAGCCAGGATCTATCTGAGTTCTAAACCCAGGAAATTTGATTCCAGATTAGGTTGCTCTCAGCCATCAGCTTCCTTTGCTCCTGAATGTGAGTTGAGAGTAATGTGTCTAAGGAGGCTTTGAGGCCACTTAATATAAAAGTTAGAAACACAGAAGATGAGTCTTCTCAGTAGAGGGAATAAGAGAGCAAAGATGATTCTCTGACCTGGGAGACAGAGTAAGAGACAGTGCCCTGGAGGAGACGTGATCATCTGTCCCCAAAGACCTCTAACAGTCCTCAGTTCTTTGACTAGGCTTCTGAAATTCTCCTTGTGGTTCTTAGTCATTTATTCTCTAACCATTTTATTTGATGAGGGGAATCTTTCACCTTTTTCATTTCTAATTCTCTCTACTTCTTTTTTGGTTGTTTCCCTTACAAAAATGAGTTAGGTTATTGCTTAGTTATTGAATTCTTAACAAAGATCTATAGATATTGAGTTATTTATAGTACTTGCTAGAAGTAGTTGATTGTGTATTACAGAGGTAACATGTTTTGTATTACATTATCATATATGTTGGAGTAAGTTTTTGTAGTGTTACATCTAATGATGTCATCATGACTTCTGAATACAGTTAACTTTTTTAACTAACTGGTATTAGGAATTGAATCCAAGCCCTTCACACTGAGCTGTATCTCCAGTTCTCTTTTTTATTTATTATTTTGAAACAAGGTGATTTTAAGTCACTGAGTTGCCCAGGCTGGGCTCAAGCTTGAAATCTTGCATCCTCAATCAGATAGTTCTGTTACAGTTACTTTTGTAAAGGAGGTCTGAATTCCACGCTTAGCTTTTGATGAGGACAAAATTATCCCATTGTGCCTGCCAAGCAAGAGCTTTAACTGTGGAAACTTGTCAGTCCCTCCAGAGGACCTGTCAGTGGCACTCATCCTCATTATTGATACCAATCACCTGTCACCAAGATGAAACTGGCTTTAAAATTTTTATTTGTGAATACAGCTAATCTACAACTTGTTCATATAGAAAATTCGGATTAGTACCCACAATTGAAGAATATTTCTGCATCTCATACCAGATGGTAGCCTAGATGGGACAGATGGCCCTAAGCTCTTAATGGGGGAAAGATAATTTGTTGGCTTGGAGAAATCTGAGTAAGAGGCTTCATAAATTGTATTTCTCATTTTAAAAGTATTCTATAATAACATTTTCACAGTACTTTCCTGAGAATGGAAACTAGCTTCATAAACAGAATAATTTACATCCAGCTTTTATCAAATGATGAGAAAACAAAACAATTACTTTTCTGTCTTAATATGTGCTCCTACTACCTATGTCAGTGACGGTGACCCTTTTAGAGCTTTGAATGACACTAAACAGCCTGGTGTGGCATGCATGCCATAGGTTCATCACCTCTGATCTGTGTTGAAGCTTGAGGTCACTTTTGTTTAACCTTGCTTGAAATCTCTGAGGAATCCATTGCTTAAAGAACTACTAGATTTTCAGTGATCTTTAGTGATAATGATACTGATGATAGTAGTGGTTTGGAAAATGATATTAACTGATAATATCTAGCTTATTATAAGAGCATATATATATATATATATATATATATAATCACATTTGTTTCTCAACAATTCTTATTTTTATTCCAATTTTTGTATCTTTACCCCCCCATTTTATGTTAACACATTTGACTTCCAGAAAAGTGGTTTTATCCCCTGATTTACTAATAAAAATTTACTAATTTTTATCCTTGTTTTACTGACTCAGATATATAAACTTATATCTTTAGGTAGTTGGTGGTTAAGATGAAACCCATCCAGCAGATGTTTCTAGGGTCCACATTTGAGCCCAGCATACAGTACACTCCACGCGTTTCTTGTGGATAATTAAGTGAATCAATAGCAGGTATAACATATATAATGGTTCTGTTTGTCTGTTAATTTGATTATAACATCTGATTTTCAGCAACTCCAAAGTTGGCAGAAAATGAATTTGAGAAGGATCCCATGACATGGCCAGAGTAGCACAGGTGAGACTTGGTAAACCTGAGGCACACTCCTGAGGCACAGTTTTATTCAACAGATACAGGTCAAGTTTAATTGTGTCTGGTTAGTGGGGCATTATATCCAGTGAAACTGAACACTGAGACAGTAATTAAGGACACTGTGTGCCTGGGAGGAACATTACACATACTCTTCATTTGAAAGTTGTGGTCAGATTTTAAGGTTTGAATAAATGTAGGTAGAGTTTCCTCTTTTTCTTACAGGTATGTGAACCTGCAAAGTGTTTTTTAACCTTTTGCTACTTTGAGGGGACAGTCAGTTCACTCAGTGCTCAGATAATATATCAGATTTTGCTAAACTGTTAAGATTTATGCTACAAAATTCCTTTGATTAAAATTCAATATTCCACAGGGTCTTTCTTAGATTGTAAAGATTAGTATAGGTAGATGTGAATTAAAATCCTATGATTCCCAGGCACTAAGGGTGACTTTAAACATGAAACTCACTTTCTAAGTCTTGGTTTTCTCATCTGTCAATGATAATAAAATACCATTGTGACAGAATTTCCCAGGCTATTACATGAGATGATCAATGGGCTGCACATAGCTCAACATCTGGTCCATGGAAAAGCACTCTACACTTTGACAATTACTTTTGCTGTTATAATTAATTCGGTGGAGGCTCAGATCCAGGACACGAATGCTGTTACAGAAAATGGCAAAAATGATGCAAGAAACTGTTTCAGTGAATTTTTTTCTATCTTTAGTAATTGCTCATCAAGCAAATGCTAAATCACAAGGGTTGAAAGGGAGTACTTCCTACCGTTAATTATACTTTACTGCATTTGGTGTGAGGAAATATATGCTACGGTGATAGTTCTGACATTTCAAAATGTAGCTCATTGATTTTAAAATATTTTTATGTGGAACACCAAAACCGTATTCATATGAGTTTTTAATGTTTCTCTTATTCTTCACTTGTTCATTTCATTTATGTTTTGTGTCAGTGATAACAAAATTTTGTTCCTAAATTTCTGTACTTGCTCTAAGCTTCTAAGTATGTGAGCATTGGACAGATATCTTGAAATTTTTTCTCTGGAATGATAAAGACTTTTGCAAAGCACAAAGTGATCCTTCTTACATATATAATTACATTTTATACAAATTATTAAACCATTCTTTGTCTGTTAACTTCTTTGGTGGTAGGAAAATCTATGATGATTTTTAATTTTGTTAACTCTATTTGTTCTTCTTACAGTGTATTTTCCTCTTTACAACCAGATAGCTAGTTTCTTATTTTGGAAATTTTTGCAGGACAAATAATAGAAGCTACTTGATATTGGAGACTTCTGGCTCTTTCTGTGATGTCCTAGGATTTATTGTGGAGATGATGATGTTCTGAAAGGAAAAGTAGAGAGAAGTGACAGGGATTTTTTTTTTCTTCTAGAGTAGGATAATGTGAAAGCGTTCAGGGTCTGCATGTATCAGGAAATTTACAGATAACTGACACATTTGGGAAAGCAGTAACATCAGAAGAGGTGTTGGCTTAGGCAGTGAGGGAGGTTGGAGAAAGACATAGGATTTTATTCCAAGGATGGAACAGAAATCTAAACCTCAGTACAGTATCCCGCATCCCAGCTTTGAGGAGAAAGCCTGCACCCCGGCATGGGAATCCTTCAATCAAGCCTGACAGAAAAGCAGAGCAACTTCTGCCTCCCCACAAGGGGCTCATGCTGGCTGAGAGAGTAACTGAGCAAGCAGCTTGTGCCAGTGGCCTTAATGAAAAGGAGGAAGGACATCTAAATCCTTTACGTTGTCTAAGAGCCTGGGGATTTGTGTGATCTTGTCATTCATTTTCTATCACGTAATGGGATGTAAGCACAGAGGTGAATTAAAGTTAATTTAAGAAAGTAAAGAAATCAACATGTTTACAGTCTGGGTTTGTGAATTGAGATTCATTTCACTGTAGTTTCTTTTCTTCTTTTTATTTTCTGTTACTGGGGATTGAATTTATGACCTCACGTTTGCCAGGTGGGGTCTGTACCACCAAGCTGTATCCCCAGCCTCTCATTGTAATTTCCTGAATGAGTGCTATGTTTACCCCAGTGACTCTTATGGATGCTTGTATTTAATAACTAGCCCAACTTTCCGATAGTAAATAACTTCTGGTGTTGTTGAGCTTTTCATTATTTTTCTTGTTTACTGAGCTAGGATATAAGGCCTCTGAGTATAGAAATTTTGTATTTATTCCTTACATCCCCATAGTATCTTAGAGTACTGCCTTAGATATCTGTGCCTTCCCTCTATGTTTTGGAGAGAATTATGCAAAAGCAATATTTGATATTAATACAGTGCTTATTTTCCTGAATCCTCAGAGGGCCATGATCAGTTAATAATACTCATCTGGAGTGGACAAATTAACAACCAAAGATAAAGATAATCTAAAATAAAGCAGACTCTTTCTCAAGCACTAGATGCATTTGTTTTGATGTTTCTGAGAAAAAGAAAGGGTAAGATTTTCTATCAGTCAGAGATATAATAAATCTAAATATAGCTACCAAGAAGGTTCATTGGTTTGTTTGTGTTTATTTTGGGTGAACTTGGACCCTTTCCACTGATCTACATCCCCAACCCTTTTTAAATTTTTTAACTTTTGGGACAGGTTTTCACTAAGTTGCTGAGGTGTCCAAGCTGGGCTCAAACTTGTGATCCTCCTGTCTCAGCCTCACAGCATGCTAGGATTCCAAACCTGTATCATCATGCCTGACTTAGGCTTTGTTCTTATGAATATCATGATTTTTCTAGTGCTAGGATAGAGATGTAAAAATACCTATTTTATTCAGACAAATTGTAAAATTATGCAGCACAGCATGGTTTATAAGCATTTCAACCTAACTTTACTCTGTAATAATTACTTATCTGAAAAAAATGTTGTGACTCATACTGTGCAGTAAGAATATTTTTTGAAGAGTAAGAATTTCAGGTCAGTCTCCACTACTAATTGCCATTTTGCCTCATGGCGCCTGTGACAAAACTGAGCACTCACTGGTGTAGGTTGAGACCTGTTTTGCAGCTTTCTTGGAATACTCTTAAATGATTCTAGTTTAAATTCTGTCAAGTATGCCTGCTATACTCCTGTCATGTTATGTCATACATTTTTGGGCCACATCATGCATCCTACTTTTATTTGGTCTGGCAGAGAGGAAAAGGAAGAAAGATGCAATCTGCTCTCAAAGCTGTTTTATTTCTTCTTTCTGCAATTTTCCTTTTTGAAATTTGGTGAACAAATATGAATGTCTTGAATTTCCAGAAGACTGGAAGGTCAAGTGAATCCTGTTGCTTTTCCCAAGATTTCCTGCAGTATACTTCCACGGGTCCTGTAGTAGGATTCTAAGATGACAGGTTAAACTGACAGCACCTGGGTAGCATTATTATTGCTATCCACTTCATTTCATTTTTTCCAGCTTTCTTTTAGATGTGAATTGGGGTTTAAGTCTGAAAACTTGTCCTACATGTTCCCCATAAGTCCTGATACATGACCTCAGACTCCCTGAGAATAGTGGTTGGGAGACTTTTGTGCAATGGTGAGATGCTGGGTGCTACTCTTATGTGCTTCCCTCTTAACATTAACAAGCGAGCTGTTTATGTAAGTAGGATTAAATGACATGTTGGATATTAGGTTCTTAAAGTTTTATAAATTTGATATCAGTATTATAAATTCTGCTTGTTAAGGAATCCTCATTTCTTCTATGTTACTCTTATCACATGTTTTGTAGCCACATGACTCAGGTTGAGTATGTGATAAATATGTTTGTTTAGTGCTAACACTTGCATGGTGCAAGTTGGGGCTACAAAAATGCTTTTCCCTGTTTACTCAACGCTTGGGGTTCAAGATGGCAGAGCCTGCATTTTGCACTGTTCACAGATTTCTGAATTTGTTTGCTTCACTCAGGCTTTGACAACTCAAGGATTTCTTATTGTTTAGTGCTTAAATGCAATGGAGTACTTTGTTTTTGGAATACATTGGCCTAGTATTGGCTATGCATGTTCAAAAATAGTCTCTTTTCCTCCCAAACCTATAGGTACCAGGGAGAATTCCCTCTGATTTATATGCGCTTTAGGCAAGAGATAGTAGTAAGTTGGGAGGAGGAAGGAGTTGATGAATATTTAGAAGAAATAGCACAATTCTTATAGTGTTAATTCCTGCTTTGGAATGTTTTTGGTTTGTGATATTGTGCCATTTCATCTTTCCTTGCACTGCTTTCTTCACTTACAAAATTAAGGAGTGTATGTTTTATGTACTTTACAGCAAGATATGAGATGACATAAGGTGCATATTTGCTGTTAAAGAAATGGTGGTTTTTCTCCCTCCCTCTCATCTTTCTCATCATTCTTTCCTAGAAGGCTCTGCCTATGATCAGCAGGGGCTGCTTGCCTCATGGTCATACTTCATGGTGTCTCCTTCTGTCCCCTTCATTTTAACCCTGGTCTCCTTCCCAGCGATCTACCTAGATGGAGTCTGGTCATGTATTCAGTTGTAAAATTTTGCTGCCATCTACCTGGTCTTAAAATTTTGGCACACATTTCAAGCACAGTATGTAGTTACAGGGTCTGCATAATGATCTGATTAATGTCTTCCTTCCTCCTGGGATCCCATCTCTAAACAGGCAAGGTCTGGTTCTCATTATTTCCCTTATCAATCTGAAAACCCTAACTTAAGTCCCACCCACCAGAGGTGCTCTGCAAATTAAAATCATGACTGAGATGCAGATAGTTAGCATACCATTTAGAGTGATATCACATTTGTAATGTAAGTAACAAGCAGGAATTAAGCTTCCTGTGGTTTAAATATATACACTTCTGTAAAACTATTAGAGATATAGAAAATAATGTAATGAATTTCTTGTACTGTGTGGTTCACTAGAGAAGAATCTAGGCATGTGTGCCAAAGTCTGGGGAGATTAGAGCCCGAGATCACAATTTGTTAAATGAACCAATGTATATTGCTCATGCTTTTCTAGGGAAACAAAACCAGTAGGATTTGGTTCACACAATTTTGTAAGCTGAGAAATCCTACCATCTTATGCCATCTACAAGCTGGAGCACCAGGAAAGCCAATAGTATAATTCAGCTTGAAGCTTTAGAACAAGGGTGGGGGTGGGAGTGCCTGCTGATATAAATCTTGGAGTTCAGAATCTGAGAACTGAGTTTGAATGTCCAAGGACAGAAGACAATGGATGTCCCAGCCCAAGATGAAAGAGAATGATTTCTCCTTCTTCCATCTTTTTGTTCTGTAGATTAGATTATGCCAGCCGAGGCAGGCAATGGTGGATCTTTACTCAGTCAGTTGATTCGAATGTTACTCCCTTCTGGAAAAAACTCTTGCAATTATACCAGAAATAATGTTTTTGCAGCTCTCTGGGCATCCCAGAGCCCAGCCAAAGTAACACATTAAATTAGCTGTCATAGTATGCTTTCAGATCCAGAGTAGTCTGTGCTATTGTTCCATGAGCAAACATATACATCTCAAGATCTTAGACCTCTGAAGCCTGGTGTGGTGCATCACCAATTCTCCATCTTTACAGAGTTTCTTCTCAGGGTTGCTCTGTTCTGGAGAACTCAAGAAGGGCTTGTGTAGTTCCTCTTTTCTTCTAGTGCAGGGTGCTGATTAGACCAGAAAACCATTACTGATATTAACAGAATGAGAACTAATGGATTTGTGTTCATGAATGAGAAATGAAAGAGAATATAATCTAGTGGGCATTCTAAAATTTGAATCTTTTCATTAAGATAGACAGCACACATTTATTTAGGGCTAGACATCTGTTTCATATATGAAGCATCTATAATGTTGGAAGAGAGATTTACACAAATCTTATTCCATCTTTGTATGTTTTAATTCCCAAAGTACATATCAAGCACTGAAACTGTTCCTTGCTATTTAGATAGATAGACCTAGATATGCCCAAAATACATCATAGATAAAAGTTTTCATTGTCATCGAATAAATACATATGTGTGAACTTTATTAAAAATTTATTTCTTAAGGTACCAAGTCACATTGGACAATAATACTTGACTTAAACTTAGCTTTCAAGACTATATACTTTATTTTTCAAGTTTATTCCTAAATTTTGTGCAAAATGTTGCAGGTAACTAAGTTACAGATATAATGTAAGTCAAGCTTCCAATTTGCTGTATTTGCTCTTGATAAAGGGGTTACAGCAACAGTCAATTTTCATTTCAGTGAGCAGCTCGTGGATACAATTACTTCTGTGTGTAATGGGAATTAGGAATGTCAGAGATTTTTGTTCCCTTAAAGGGACCACTGAATAATGATGACTTTTAACCCCAGTTGGCTAATGGAGGAGCATTGGCCCTAATCTGGTAGTGATGTAACCCATTGGTTAATGTTCTCATAAGCTCGAGGCCAGCATTTATTAACCTATTTTCTGGGAACCTCCTACATATTTTTAGTGTTTGATAGAATTAGTTGTTGATGGATTGATTAGCAGCCATCAACTTGTACTAATTATATAGGTGATCTGAGTATGATTTACAGATATGCCTGGAAAGCCTCTTAGCAGGTAGCTCTAACTTTCATGGAGATGCGTAAAGTATCAGCTCCAGCACAGATGTGAACTTCTACAGTCTATATTCCATGGAAAAATCACTCTATATGGAAAAATCACTCTCCATGGAAAATCACTTCATCCATGACCATCTGACACTTCTCTTGTGTTTCCTTTTCTGTCTTCCAGTTCTGCCTTTTAAAAATAGTTGCTTGTTGAGTGTTGGATGTGGCTTGTTCCCTCTGAAACTCATGCTGAAATTTGATTCTGATTTTGAGGCAGTTAGAGGTAAGAGCTTTAACAAGTGACTAAGGTTCCACTCTCACGAATTGATCAGTCCTTTCATGAGGTTAATGGAATCACGGGAAAAGGGTTAACAGTTTATCTCAAGCATGGGCCTGCTGCAAAGCACGTTGCTTAGGTCTCGTAGTTGCTTCCTGCCTCTCTCTCTCTGTGATGCCCTGTGCCACCTGCAGGTTCTGCCAGCAGGACATCCATTTGGGGATGTAGCTTTTCAATTTTGGACTAGAACACTGAGCTGAAATAACTTATCCAGTCTGTAATATTGTACTGTCAACAACAGAAAATGAACTAAGACACTATGACAGTGTTTTGCTCAGTGACCTTTAAAAGGGAAGGTACCATCCCACATTCATCCAGAGTGTATTTCATTGTGAACACAAAGCCTGAGATCTGACACATAGTTCATCCATAGCAACTGAAAGAATATATCAAAAATCAATATGAATTGATTGTCTTACTCATTTGTGTATGTTGTAAAAAAATTCTTCTATGGGATAATCATTGGCAGTGGACCTGGGGACTGATTTTTAACTACAATTTCTTGCTTTCCTGTACCCTGCTGTCTTGGTTACTTTTTCTTCGTTGCTGAGACCAACACCTGACACCAAAATGAAGCAAGGAAAAGTTTATTTAGCTCACAGTTTCTGGAGATTTCAGTCCATAATCAACTGGCGCCAAGGCAGGGTGGCATGGCACTGGGGCAACACTTCAAGGCAACAGCCAGAGCAAAAAAGAGGGCAGCTGCTAATGGCGGCTGCAAGCGGCAAGAGCAAACCGCGCCAAAAAGAGAAAACACGCCCTCATTCCAACCTTACATTGTATGTCGGCTCCACCCCTGGGTGGGTGCAGAGCTCACACCGCCAATCCCAGCACTAGACAAGGAGTCCATCATAAATGTTAGATTCAGTCGCTTCCATGACTACATGAGGCTTGGGGGGGCCATCTATATACAAACCGTAACACCTGCACACATAAGCACTAACATTATTCTAGTAACTTCAGGTCACTATTGAGATAATTGAAATAACAAAATAATTAGTAACAAACCAGGAGAACATAGTGCTTTTTGGGAATTAGTACTGTATCAGTTTCTGTATTATACTGGATGAACTTGAAAGCCACCTGTGCACTCTATGATGTTTCACAAAGTGATGCGTGTATTTTCTGTGCCATCTTGACTTTTGAGGGGCTGTGTCTTAGAAGACATGCATCTGAGGCTCCTACTACAGTTTTGTTGCAGGAATACAGAATGTAATGTTTTGATAACAATTAAGTATAAGAAAGGAAGAGAAAAAATAACCACCATGTTCTTGGTCCATTTTGTTGCTCATTTCACATACAATGTCAGGAGAAAATTCAGGTGCAATTGTATCCACCCAAATGAAAAACTTCTAAAAACAACAACAACAACAAAACTCTATTACTAGCCCACATTTTCAAAACATCCATTTGTTCATGTTTAATCCTAAGCACCATGGCTCTCGGTTATGGAATGCTTAATGTGTGCCATACTCTACATGGTATAATTAATATGTATCAAGTATAAGCTCAAAACATCCCTAGGAGGTAATGTTTTAGTCCTCACTTTAGGAATGTAGAGAAGATGAGTCACTATCTCAGCAGTTCAATGCCAGAGCTGGAATTCAGTGTGGGTCCCTTCAGTGCCAAGTCCGTTGTCTTGGTTGGAGGGGAATGTCCTTACTGACTGGCCAGGAAAGGTATTGCTGGAAAGGAGAGATTTTTCCACTCCTATTTTCTTGATAAAGCTTCCTAGAGATTGAAGCTTCCTTATGACAGGTCACGTAGAGATGCTAAAGAGAAAGTATTATAAGAATGTTACTTCTGGATTTAGGGTAAAGAGCCTTGAATCCCTGACAGGTAAACCACACATCTAGATATAGTTGTTTTCTAACAACTTTATTTGAAGTATAGTTTACATACAGTATGGTTTATGCATTTTAAATGTACAATTTGATGATTCCTCATAGATATACAGAGCAACACAACCATTATCGAATGTGGGTGTTCAGAAGCCTATGTGGAGCCTTCTGCTTCCTCAGGCCTGAGTGAATCCTCAGTGTAAGATTTGAATCTTTACCTTTTAAGCCAGTGTTTCAGTCACCTTTCCTGTTGTAGTGACAAAATACCTGATGCATGCAGCTTCAAGGAAGGGGTATAAGCTCTGGCTCATGGTTTCAGAGGTGTCAGTCCTCCAAGGCAAGAGAATCATGGAGGAAAAGCTGCTTAGTTCATGAAGGCCAGGAAACAAAGCACAAGGAAGACCCAGAATGAGAGGGACCAGGAATCAGATATGGTCCCCAACATCTTGCCTTGATGACCTACCCAGACACACCCAGAAGAATGCTTAAGTAATCTGCTAAGCATCTCTCAAGCCAAACAAGTTGACAACCGGTGAAGGAAAAAGTTTAATTTGTGTTCTTTTTCCTCTCCATTTGATTCTGTTCATTCTGCTATTGTCAGGTAAAAATTCTAAGTATATTCTTCAATGTCTGCATTTAAAATTTCAATATATTATTTATTTGTAGGTAGCATGAGGGAAGATAGAAAAGAGTGAGTGTACGTGTTCAGGAAATTAAATGCCAATATAGTAAGAGAAAATAAAGTCTCTTCTCAAGTTCAAAAATTCTGTAATTTAGTTTTCATTTTATAAACCTTGGTGATTAATATGTGTGTTGTTACCTGGATAAAAAATGAATTGGAGAAATAAAAATGAATTTTAAACTGGCAGGGGTCTAAAGTAATCCTGTGATCTTTTCAGGGTCAGGTTAATCATCATTCTCCAACTGTAAGGCAGCAAAATGTCAGAGAAACTAAATTTATTCCTTTTTCATCCTTGTTTGTTGAATGACTTCTATACCCAAATTTCAGGATTAGTTGCTAGTAAAACAAACAAAAGAAAAACAGAAAGGCAGCCTCTAATTGTCATCATCTGGGCTGACCTGGCTCTAATGGCCACCTTACCATGTTTGTCGAATATAGGCAAACACATCAGAGAAGGTCACTATGTGCTTGACAGTGCTACAAACACTGGACCACTTGTTTTGGTTATGAACTAAGCAAGAAGAGCCCAGCTCAAACCCCAGCTAGCATCTGGGGTTTGCATCTTTAGCAGTTTCAGCTTTCCCCTCGCATTGTCCTTCTTGCCAGGTAAATCAGAGATTATGAAGCTGTGTTGTGGACTTGTTCTTGCTTTTCAGTAGCCAACAGTAAACTCCAATCCATTATACTCAATTCAGAGAAGATCACATTGCACTCAATCTTTTATAAAATCACCTAATACAAGTCCAAATCCTGTAACAAGCCTTTCTGAATATCCTCATCTGAGATCTTTCAGTTCCATTCCACATGACTGTGAGCTCCCTTGAAATAGTGAACCAAGAAGACCAGCTTTGTCTGAGTACTGAACTGTTCTGGGTGGTCTTTGGCTGGAGGACAAGTATGTTAATGTTGGGAGTAAAACGGTTGTTGTCTGAGTTCTAATAGAGCTTTCACTATGGACAAAACACAGATTTTAATAAAATATTTTACTACTTAGTGGGCATTTGCCAGTGAAATCAGTGCTTGGAAGAAAGGAATTTGGCTGTGAGTACCTGGAATGGGTATGAAAGCGACACAGGGGAAGTGTCTCTTACTAAACTGAGAGGTAAGGAGAATAACCGAGGGGGAAGATGGGAAGGGCCAAGGGAAAGGACCTGACACTGGAGCACCTGTGGGGCTTGAGGTAACCTGGGAGATGACCAGCTGAGATAGGGCGTGGGAAGGAGGTGAGGGCCAGGAGGTGAGAGCCAGGTGAGGGCCACGAGATAACAATGAGACCAGAGGCTCTAATTGTTAAAAATCTTGGTCTTTTCCCCAAAGATCAGAAAACTTTGAAGGTTTTTGTGAAAGTAGGTGTTACCAAATCACAGTGAATCCTGTGAAGATTTTTGAGTAAAGTTTTGTCAAGCGCCTATTGGTGGATCCCTACTGGATGCAAAGATACTGATTCTGATGCATGCTTGGACTATAACCCTGGAAGGGACGTGGAGAGATGTTGACGCTTGCTGGATGTAAGGTTGGGAAATGTTTAGGATCAGGGTAACGTGAGGGAAAGGGTGGAGTTACAGCGTGGACAAGTGAGGAATGGTAGTTTGATAAACAGTACAATCACTGACTTCACTTATATCATGTAACTACTAAATATTAGAACTAAACCTTTTCTTTTCTGCAGAAAGTCTTTTTCCATTCAATCTTTGTCATATACTAAGAGATATAAAGGAAGACATGGAGCTGTGAGAATTTCAGAAGCTGAGAGATTGGAGTATGAGAAGCAGAAGATTGACTTTTGAAGTAGAGCATCATGTTGTTGTAATAATTGGTCATTTTAAAAGCCTTTTTAAAAATCCCAACATCAGTCATTTCAAAACTGACTTACTCAGATTTTGCTAAATAGGTAGGATATTTCCTGAGAGTTGAAAGTGGGTATAGGATGTTAGCGAGAGGAAAATAAGAATGAGGAAAGTTGATGATATATGTGTAAATTGTCTCTTTTTCTAGATTTAGAACTTCATCTTTATTATTTTTAAATTGATAGATCATTTTCTGTTTATCTACTCCAACATTATCTTTATTCAAAACATTTTCAGAGTGATTAATTCCCATTCCGTGGAATATAAATAATGGAAGTGGAAGATAAATAATGAATCATTGTTGCACAATGTAGTTACGTATGTCCAGGAGTCAGGAAACCTGGTTACAGTCCTAGCTCTGCTTCTATTCTTTATGTGAATTTAAAAAAATAATTTATTCTAAGCCAGGGGTGATGGCATATACCTGTAATCCCAGCACTTGGGAGCGTGAGTCAGGAGGATCCTCATGTGTTCCAGACCAGCCTGGCTACATAATGAGTTCAAGGCCAGCCTGAATGACATACTGAGACCTTGTCTTCTAAAACAATGATAAATAAAATAAATCATTCATTCTTCTTTCCTTCTATCTTTTTGGCCTTTGTTATCTATAGGAATAAAATTATACATCCTGATTATTTTGTAGGTGCCAACTGTATTACAATTATTATTATTCAGTAAAGCAAATAAAACCCCCCAAGAAATAGTGCCCTCAAAATTGATGAGAATTATTAGGGAGACAGTGAAACAGATACTATGAGTTTCTATTTCTTGTAAAATGGGAATAATATTACTGGCCACTGAAGGTTTTCAGGATTAATAAATAGTATCCCATTTAAACTAAATACTAAAAATATATAGATTTTTAGTACCGTATGAAATATGAAAACATTAAGCTTCTCATTTATTATTAAAGAATTTGTCGTAGATTTTAGTGTCTTTTCCATCATGGACATATACTATAGTTTTGATTTGTAAGACAGAGGTCTGCCTCTCAGTCTACATAGCCTGGGGTTAAAAATAATTCAAATAATTAATTCCCACTTACACAAGCGTTTTCTCTTCTATGACAAACTTCAGGACTTCAGAACTGTCTATCCTCCATCCATCCCACCTAAAATGATACTTTTTCAAAAATGCCTTGAATTCTGGTTTTATTCTTTTCCTGTCATATTTCTTTTATGATGACTGCTACCTGCGTAGCTCTTGAGAGATGTCCCAGTTACAGCAGTCTCTACGTGAAGCTCCTCCTCAGCCCAGCAGCTTGTCCTGGGGCCCTGCAGCGGCAAAGAGTCCTGATGTTTCGTTCATCACCATTTTCCAAGCAGTGGTCCAGGGAGATGTGAGGAATAACCCCTTTCTCCTTCCACAACTTTGTGGTTTGCTTCATCACTTGTGTCCCAAACCAGTGTTATTTTGACCCAGAATTACTTCATACTTGCTTAATGCAGTGGTGTCATTTCTATAACCCCTCATACATCTCGCCGTTCCTTCCTTTTCTTACACCACACATAAACTCATTCTCTTGGGGAGTAGTAGACAGTCACTAACCTTATATACTCGGTGCTTCTCACATTTTTCTTCCTGCTGTACCTTTATGTATTTTGGAGATTACTTTTTGCCTTGACTACATATATTTATTTTTGCATAATTAAAAATAGTTCAAATGTCAAAATACCTTCCGTTGCTGATACAATGGTAACAGTGCCATAGACAGGAAGCTGTGACACCCCGGGTTAGAATCTGTTCACTAACTCATGATAGTTGACTTACTTGGGGCAAACACCTAGAAATCTCTGAACCTGTTTCCTATAAAATGGACCTAACCCTTCCCTGGATTTTCGTGAGCTGCCTCAGAACGTCCTGTACAGTGCCCTGGAAAGTGCCTGAATGAGAGGATGGAAACAATGAGAGCACTAGCCCCAGGTTGACGGAAGAAGGCAGGAGAAATTTCTCAGGAGAAATGTTGGCCAATGTTCGTTATTGCTAGAATCCCTTTTAGAGACCGAGTGCACTTCATTACCTGAGGCACTGGGGAGGGTTTATGTTCTCTATCACAATATTGCATGTTGTGCTTGGCAGGCTATTGTATCCTGCAATATCTGCAATTTATTTTGGGAAAGTGTTTGTATGAAGAATACTATATTAAAGTAAGTAGTATTGAATTTTTCTTTCCATTCCTCTAGGCCCTGTTTTGTTATTAGCTTACTCATTTCTTTCCACATCATCATGTGAACAACGATGAAAGTGGAACCCATTCATCACAAGCACGGAATTCATATCTTTGGCAAGTAGGTTATTGTCTCAGGCAGATAATTTATTTACCTCTTTTGATTATAAATTTTATTTCAAAGTATTTTGCTTTGGGATTCACTGATTTAGTTTTGAGATTCTGCCTGTAGAAATGTTAGTAAATTCACAATATGAATTGATCAGATTTGGTTCATTTTTATAATTCTTGCTTTGGCTGGAGAAGAAAAGAAAATGCTGGTAAAGACCCTTTTGCTAAACATTATTCAATCAAATCTGATAATCATAAAGTGTAGATAATTATAAGAGAATGAATTACAGCAGACCATTAGCGTCTCTTAATATTTTAATTGAAAACAATAAAATTGACAATGAAAACTGCCTCATAGCATTACCAAAATTCATAGTGTTCTTGAATTAAGATAGTACCAACCTGATTCAAATAATACGCTCACTGACGACTTCATTATATTAACAAGTAGACAGACTGGATACTTTCAAGGAGCGGGAACTTACTTCTAGTCAAGAAGCTGTAGGCAGTTCAACATTTCTCTTAAACTCAGCTATCAAAAAACTTGGTGTATGCAGAGCTTATCATTAAGAAGAGTTCTTGTTCAAATTAGGTGGAGAATAGAACAAAACAGAACTTCCTGTAAATAACCTTCTATCACCAATCTATTAAACACGCTAGATAACATAAAACATTTTTCAGACACATTGCGGAGCAGGCAAGAATCCCAGGATAATCCTCACCAAAAGTGAAAAGGATGCGGAAATCCAGAGATACAAGCATACGTATACAGCTGCTGTCCATTTCCTGATATATTCTGTTCACTGATTTCTGAAAACTTGCATTTTGAGGGTGGCAGATTCATGGAGGTAAGGAAACAAATCTGACGGCCTAACCTAGGTAGGAAATATATGACACCTTTGCATAAACCCACATGAACTCTTACAGTACACAGGATAGTAGTCTGTCTCTAAATTTGGCAGTGGATAGAAGGAAATAATAAAAATTTCTTCGGAATTAATAATCATGATCAGGTTCTCCCGTGGTTTACCATCTCAAATTTATATAAACTACAGGTTCATCAAATCCTGAAGGCTAAAATTTATTTTAAAGTTGTCCTCAAGATGCTTATAGAAGCAGAGCCATCATCAGAAGAGACTAGGAGCCAAAGAGCCTGGAGTGCCCCGGAATACTGCCCTGTCTCTGTGTCTTTGTCCTCATTGGCAAGCACGATTAGCACACCCCTGACCTCTGTGTGCTGGCACGATCTCCACCATTGCACCCATGGACACAACTGTCCACACTGTTTTCGCTATTCTCATCCACGCTGTGCTCATCACGCACTAGTCTCATCGTGGCCTTCACTGTGTGTAAACCAGGTCCACAGATGTCCTATGTCATCCCTCATCCAAATCAGTCCTCACATCAAATGAGATTTGCCACGATAGCCCTTTTCCCTCCCTTCTCTGCTTTATGTATCTGGATGGCACTTATCATCATGACACATACATTTTGCACACGTATTTCTGTGTTAACCTCCACTGAGGTCCAAGTTTCATGAGGGTGGTATATTTTCTTCTTCACTGCTTTATCTCTGGTGCCAAGAACAGCAGCTGGTACTCAGGAGGTTTTCATTATGTTTTGAATGTGTGAAAAAAATAAAATTTCTAAAATACAATATATAATAATTGAAATTAAAATAAAGTACAGACTAGATACAGGTAAAGAAAGTATTAACAGTTTGAATGATTAAACTGAGGAACTTGTCCAGGTTATAGCACGAGAGATGACAGGATGGAAAAAGCAAAGGACAGATTTAGGAAGTCTACTGTATGCTTTTTAAACAAAGAGTAGGGGCTGTCAGCATTTTAAAACAAGAGAGAAGTTACCATTCTTTGATAAATCTGAAAATAAATACTGTCATTATTTCTTTTTATGAGCCATTTAATAGAAAAATATGAAGAGTAAGAGATACATAATTGTTTTTTTTCCAAAAAACCACCCTTTTTATTCACTTCTCTCTAACATAACATTATGAGCATTGATTTCTGAATCATGATTTGGATAGGTTTCACTCCTATATTTCAAAAGTAAATGTTTCCACCCTCACATTTTAGGTAACAAGTAATAACTTTTCGTACAAATCTTTGAAGCATACAGTCATACACTCTGTCATACACTCTTTGTTTTTCCTTGAAATTCTTTAAGAATATCAAAGCCTTTCTTAGCGTGTGGACCATGGAGAAACAGCTTAGCATCTGGATTGGACCCAGTGCTGTAATTTGCTAATTCCTGCGTTAGGGGATCCACTTGAAGAGAAGTTGGTCTGTGGTCAAAGTCCATTGAATATAGCTGGGTTCCTGGGACATTTCCTGGTATTATCTGACTTCCTTTGTCCCTTATTCTACACCTAGATGACTGACAAAATGACATACAATTATGGCTTCTTTCTCCTTTGGAATACCAAGAAAAAGGCTTACACTTCTGTATGTACCACCAAGTAGCATGAATCCAAATTCTTCCATGATGTAAAATTAGATATAAACAATTTAAAGAAATTTAGCACACTGATACCTTAGCAATGACATGATCTGAGCCATTAGGGACTGGACTCTCAAATTAACAGCGTATTGAGTATTTTTTGGTCACTGATAAAGGAAGGATTGTCATAAAGCAAAACTCCTCAGACTTTACGAAAGAACTCTCCAAGACTGGCAAACATTTTTTTTAGAAATTTGATCTTGTGTTTCTTACGGCATTTAATGTTAATTTTTACTTACTACAATGATTGTCTTTCATCATAGAAAGCTTCTTAATAATATGTATTCTTATTTGTATTTGTAGACTCAGATCTAATGTTCATGCTATGTGTATATTTTGGTAAGAAGCTAATAAATTTTAATCTTACAATGTACAGAAGACAAAAGAATTGAAAGGAAGCAACAAGAGAAAGAATAGGATCGTTTCTTTGTAGAAGCCCTGTTTATGTAAATGGCTTTGATGTATATTTAATCACTTTGGTAGATGTTTATCTGTGGTACATAATACACACCAGGGATCAACAAAGTTTTTCCGTTGCAAGCTCTGTGATAAATATTTTAAATTTTGTGATCCTATAGTATCAGT
>RJWT010017161.1:0-19491 GCA_004365215.1 Cuniculus paca | reverse complement strand
TTAAGAAATAAATTTCAAGCAGGATGTAGTAGCATACGCCTATGATTCCAGCACTCAGGAGGTGGAGGCTGGAGGATCATCATGAGTTCAAGGTCAGCCTGTGCTACATAGTGAGTTGAAGACCACCCTAAACAATATAGCAAAAACCAAAAAATAAATAAATGAATTTCATAAGTCCAGAGCCGCCATAGAGATCAATCAGAGAAGCTGGCCAAAGTACAATGAAACTCCTCTGGAAATGATTCACTATTCTAAGTACCACTACAAATATTTGTCAGCCAAGTGTGGTGGCCCACGCCTATACAGCCAGCACTCTGGAAGGCTGAGGCAGAAGGATTGAAGTCAAGTTTGAACCCAGCCTGGGCAATTTAGTAACTTAGTGAGACCTTATCTCAAAATAAAAAAGGGCTAGGGATGTAGCTCAGTACAAAAGCCCTGGGTTCAATCCCCAGTACAACCAAAAAAGAAAAAAGGAAGAAAGGAAGGAAGGAATAGAATATTTGTCATTTGTGAGAGTCAAAATATCAACATTAACAGAAGTTTGGAAGAAGTTAATTCCAATCCTCATGGATTACTTTGAAGGGCTCGGAACTTCAGTAGAGAAAGTAACTGCAGATGTTGTAGAAATAGAGAAAGAGAATTAGAAGAGGAACCTGGATATGGGCCTGAATTGCTGTATTCACTTAATAAAACTTTAACAGATGAGAAGTTGCTTCTTTTGGGTAAGGAAACAAATGCTTTCTTCAAATGGAATCCACTCCTGGTGAAGACATTGTGAACATTGTTAAATGACTGCAAAAGATTTAGAAGGGATGCATTAATTGATAAAGTAGAAGCAGAGTTTGAGAGGATTGACTCCAGATTGGAAGGCCATTCTACTATGGGTAAAATGCTGTCAAAGAGCACTGCATGCTACAGAGAAATCTTCCAGAAAAGGAAGACTCAATTGTTGAAGTAAACATCATTTTAGTCATTTTCTGTTTTGTTTTATTATTTGTGTGTGTATGGTGCTGGAGGGTAAAACCCAGGGCTTCATGCATACCGGGCATGCTTTCTCCCACTGAGCTACATTCCTAGCTCTGGTCCCATTTCAAGAAATTACAGATAACTGTGACAGTGCACACCTATAGCCCCAGCACTGTAGGAAGCTGAGCCAGGAGAATTGTATGTCTGAGCCAATCCGGACAATTTAAAGAATTAGCAAGACCCTGTCTCAAAATTTTTAAAACATTTAAATTTAACAAAAAGGGTGTGAGTCTTACCATTAGCATCCAAAACAATGAAATGTTAAGGAATCAATCTAACAAAGGAAGTTAAAGATCTATATATTGAAAATGACAGTACTCTGAAAAAGGAGATTGAAGAGCATATTGGAAAATGGACAGATATCCCTTGCTCATGGATAGGAAGAACCAACACAGCAAAAGTGGCCATACTCCCAAAATTGTTATACCAGATTTAATGTAATCCCAATCAAAATACCATTAGCACACCTCATAGAACTAGAGAAAATAAGGGCTGGGGATCTAGCTCAGTGGTCTAAGTGCCTGCCCGGCAAGTGCAAGGTCGTGAGTTCAATCCCCATTGCTGCAAAAAAAAAAAAAAGAACTAGAGAAAATATTCCTAAAATTCATTTGGAACATGAAAAAACCTAGAATAGCGAAGGCAATCTTAGGTAACAAAAACAAGGCAGGAGGCATCACAATCCCTGACTTGAAATTATACTACAAAGCTACTGTGATAAAATCAGCATGATGCTACCCAAAAAGCAGACCTGAGGACCAGTGGAACAGATTACAAGATGCAGACAACTACAAACACACTCAGCTACCTTATCTTTGACACAGGTATCAAACAAGTTCTCTAGAAGAAAGATAGACTCTTTAATAATTGGTGCTGAAAAACCTGGCTCTGTACATGCCAAAGACTAAAACTAGACCCATGTCTATCATCATGCACTAAACTAAAATCAAAATGGATCAAAGATCTAAATATTAAAAGGAAACACTAAATCTACTGGAAGAGAAAGTACATAGAAATCTTAAAGACATAGATATAGGTAGAGAGTTCATGAACAAAACTCAGACTGCACAGGAAATACTTCAAAGAATCAACAACTGGGATCTCATCTTATCAAAAAATTTTTGTGCTAGGTGTGGTGGCACACTCCTGTAATCCCAGCACTCGGGAGGCCAAGGCAGGAGAATCATCGCAAGTTCGAGACCAGCCTGGGCTACAAAGTTAAACTCAAACCCAACCTAAACTGCATAGCAAGACCCTGTCTCAAAAAAACTACAAAAAAAAAAAACCCACAAAAAAATAAATAAATAAAAAGTTTTTGCACAGCAAAAGAAATCACCAGCAGAGTGAAAAGACAACCCACAGAATGGGAAAAAATTTAACCAACTGTCCCTCAGAAAAAGACTTCTATCTAGAGCATATAAAGAATTAGGGGCTGGGGATTTAACTCAGCAGCTTAAGTGCCTGCCTAGCAAGCATGAGGTCATGAGTTCAATCCCTGGTACCAAAAAAAAAAAAAAAATTTACTGGAGGGTCTGTGTGGAAAAAGGAACGCTTCTTCACTGTTGGTGGGGAATATAGACTGGTACAACCATTGTGAAAATCAGTATGGAGACTCCTTAAAAAACTAGGACTAGAGGTCCCATTCAACCCAGCTATTTCCTTTCTGGGTATCTTCCCAGAAGAATTAAAAATATCATACCACAGCAATTTATGTGCACCGCTATTTATAGCAGCACAATTTGTAAAAGTTAAATCTTGGAAACAACCCAAATGCCCATCAACTGCAGAATGGATAAAAAAGATGTTTTGTTTGGTTGGGGTTTTTTTGTTTGTTTTGTTTTGTTTTTCGTACTGGGAATTGAACTCACAGCCTTGTGCTTGCCAGGCAGGCAATGTGCCACTGAGTCTTATCCCCAGTCCAAGATGTGGTACTTTTATATAGTAGAGTACCACACAGTCATAAAGAAGAATAAACTTGAGACTTCTATAGGTAAATGGGTGCAACTCCAGACCCTACTCGTAAGTGAAATAAACCAGATGTACATTTGCAAACATTGTATTGTCTCTCTCATATGAGAACCTGAAAGAGTAAATAAGATCCTAAATATACAATAGATATTTGTATATGGGAAATAGGAAAAAACTATTAAAAAAGAAAAAGGAACTAAGATTGGTGAAAGGGGAAAGGACAGTAGGGAAAAGGCGAGAAAATGCAAGTCAGTTATACTATTAGTGTCTTACAACCCACTTTGTGTTGCCCCCATGGGAATCAGGCTTAAGATACCAACACAAATCTTGACACTTTGACTATTGCTATTCCTCTGAAGAATAAATTCTCTTTTGTCTCTGACCCAAGAATGGCATGTCTTTTGCCAACAACCATGCAGATGTGGCAGGATAATTGTGACAGTGTACAATCTCAGACTCTGCTATGGTTTGAATATCATCTGGGTTGGAAGCTTGGTCCTTAGTTTGGCAATGTTGAGACCTAAGCTGGGTGTGGTGGTGCACATGTGTATTCCCAGAACTCCAGAGACTGAGGCAGAAGGATCACCATGAGTTTGAGGTCAGCTTAGCCTCAGGTTCAAGGCCAACCTGAATTACATAGTAAGAACCTGACTCAAGAAAATCAATCAATCAATCAATCAATCAATCAATATGTTGGGAGGCAGTAGACCCTTTAAGGTAAGGATGGTGAATCTTTTAGAGCTTTCAATGATACAGTCTGCTGTGCATGTGTACCATTAGTTTGCCCCACTGCTATAAAGAGTGGAGTCTGGTAGAAAATGGTTAGCTCATTGCCCTCAGAAGATTTTAATGTAGTTCTCCTGGGATCCTGGTTAGTCCTCAGGAGGACTTGTTACAAAAGAGGTGTTGGGAGTGGCTGAAGCTGGAGATCGACCACGTGTGGGACTGGAGCAAAGCGGTCCCCACAACAAAGAGTGCCTGAGGCGAGCCGTGTGAACCAAGTGCTCCAGTCCAGACAACACCAAGCCCTTAGGCAACTGTGCAGGCAGGTTGCTAGGCAAAGGGGAGTCACATGACATCAATCTGCCCAATGCAAAAACAAACACACTGTGGTGGTGGAGCAGTTCCTTTCCTCCCATCAGGAGAGAGGGCTACACCGCATCCCAGCTTTCGGTGTCTCATCTTATTCATCTTCTCACCAGCCTTCACAGTCCTTACCCTGGGGAAGTTTGAGGGCCGCGTGGGCCTCAGAAAAGAGGAAGACTAATCCCTCTCAACTCTCTGGTTTCCTGTTTTTGTTTGGTTTTTGGTTTTGAGACAAGGTCTCACTATGTAAGACCTTCTACCTCTCTCCATCTTCCCAGCTTCAGGAATTCTGTTATAGTGATGGAAAATCGACGAACACAGTACCTTCATCCTTGGTTCATTCTTTATTTTTTGCAGGATAGGGGATTGAAACCAGGGTCACCCTACCACTGAGCTACATCTCCAACTCTTTTATGCATTTTTAAATTTCAAGACAGGGTCTTACTAAATTGCTCAGGCTGGTTTTAAATTTGAGGTTCTCTTCCTTCAGCCTCCCAAGTAACTGGGATTACAGGCGTGCACCACCACAAGCTGATTTTTTTTTTTTTTTTAGTATTAGGAATTGAATCCAGAACCCTCACATTGAGCTACATTTCCAGGCTCCTCCCACTTTTTTTGAGACAGTCTCACTAAATCACTAAATTGGCCAGTGTGGGCTGGAACTTTTGGCTCTTCTGTCTCAGCCTCCCAGATTGCAGAGATTAAAGGTGTGCACCACCCTACCCAGCCAGATCCTTCCTTTGTAATGTCTTGCTGGTCCTAATCGCCTTCTGTTGAAAATTGATTTTAAACTGGTCCTAGCTTGGTAATACCCCTAGATAGCTGGTTTAAAGAAACCTCTCTAAAAGACTACCCTGCATCCAAACCTCAAATGATTCCCACAGGTAAAGTGTCAAAGAGCCATGCACTTTTAGTTAAAAGTCATAAAACATAGCAAGGCATGGTGACACATCTATAATCCCAGTGCTCTGGGAAGCCGAATTAGGAGCATCACAAGTTCAAGCCTAGCTTGGGCAACTTACTGACTTAGTGAGAACTGTCTCAAAATATAAAATAAAAAATGGGCTGGGGATGTATATCAATGCAAAGGCACCAGGTGAAATTTCCGGTAACACAAAGAAAAAAAGTCATAAAACACACAGGAAAATAAAGTACCATGAACTATAATGTCAGATACTAGAATTTTTTTTAATTTTTTGTCTTTTTTAAATTTTAAAAGGAGTAAAACAAAATGATACAACAGAACCAAACAAAACAGTGAGAAGAATATTGGATTTCAAAAACAAGACAGAAGGGAATCCCCCATAGTTGCTATATTGCATATTGTTATCCTCTAAATAGGTGTTCAGACTACCAGCTTTAGACTTGCAAGTCAATCAAACATTACAAGCATTAAATTGGTTTTTTACTTCAGTAGCTATCATCTCAGCCTGTGTTCCTCCAATTGGCCAGTGGCTGGGGGAGGGGGGCTCAGCTCTTCTTGTCTCCCGGTTTGCACACTGGTTGGCTCATGGGAGGGGGTTGGCTTCTTGGTTCTCTTCCTGGCCCATATGGCTGCTGCTGGCTTCTTGGCTCTCCTCCCAGTGCATGACTAGACACTAGAATTATTACACACAAAAACCAAATATAGATTGTTTAATATATTTAAAGAAATAAAGGATAACATTGAAATATTTGAGTAAGAAACAAGAATCTGATTTTTTTTTAAAAAGGTAAGATTCACAAAGAAGCCAAATAAGACCTTCAGAAATGTATTGAAGTTAAAAAGTTAATGAGTAAGTTAAATAATAGTAGGAATACAACAGGAAGAGTAATGAGTGCACTAAAAACTAAGCCAAAGAAACTACCCAAAATGTAATTTGATGCAAATATGAGAGAAAACCCCTTCAATAAATAAATTAATTAATTAAAAATTTTTTTTAAAGAAGCAGATGAATCTCAAGTTTGAGCCCAAACTAAGCAATTTGGTAAGATCCTGTCCAAAATAAAAAAATAAAAATAAAAGGGCTGGGATGCAGCTCCGTACAAAGGCCCTGGGTTCAATCCTCAGTACTACAAGAAAGCAGGAAGGAAAGAAGGAAGGAAGCAGGAAGGGAGGGAGGGAGGGAGGAAAAGCTCTTCAAGTCAGGTTTATTTTGCAATGAAAAAGTTTGAAATCTTATTTTGGAACCAGGCATGGTGGCACATGCCTATAATCCCAGCGCTCAGGAGGCTAAGGCAGGAGAATCGTTGTGAGTTTGAGACCAGCCTGGGCTGCAAAGTGAGCTCAAGGTCAGCCTGAACTGCACTGTGAGACCCTGTCTCAAAAAAAAAAAAATCTTATTTTGGTTGTCTTTAATTTAGGTTAATTTAAGGGGCTTGTTTTAGGACTGTTTTTCTTCTTTTTATTGTGAGGCAGTTTCACTATATTCCCTAAAATGCCCAGGTTGAGCTCAAACTTGCAACCCTCCTGTCCAGAGTGTTGGGATGACAGATGTGCACCACCACAGCCAGTTTCATTTAGTTGGTTTTTTAAATTAGTTTTTGGTTTATCTCACATGAAAGACCCAAAATATAAATAATTTAAAGAACAAAATAAAAGAGCCATGGTAAGAAGCAGGGAGGTAGACTCTGCAGAGATGGAAGGAACTTTGGGGAATGGGTAAGCAGGGGGAGTAAAAATGATCAAATGTGACTACATATATAATGTTCTCCGAGCTGAATGGAACCACAATATATTGCAAACATATACTGAAACGTATACTAATAATTTTTTAATTTTTAAAAAATAAAGTCAGTTTCTGATACCTAAAGTTACCTTTTTCCTCCTGGAACCACAGAACCTGTTGGCTTTTCCTGTCTACTCTTGCTTCCCTAGCCTGTTTATTTTTCACAAGCATTGCCCCCAACAAACCTACTGCATTCCTAATTCCTGACGGCTACTTCGCAGAAGGTCCAATCTTCAGACTCACTCGGACCAGATGTCCCCTATCCTATAAACAGGCTGTCAGAAGGGAATGTGGAATTGGGCTGCTCACCCCAACATAGTATAAATCTGGTGAAATTAGTCTAGGAGTAATCCAAGCAGGGCTGTCTTCTGGGTTTTCAGGCCTCATCATCGGAAGGGGCTCAACAATCTACAAATGCTCTGCTGGTGTGCTCTGAAATTCATAGTTTTATCCTTGAAGTCGGTGATTTCTGACAGGACACCGAAGCATGAATGTAAGCAGCAGAGGTACACCAGAGGGGCAGCATAAGCCCTGATGTCCCACCTGTACACACAGCTGGCCACAGATGTTGCACAGGTGCCAAGCAGCCCAGCACGCAGACCCTGATCCTGGCTGGGGGGAGGGCACGAGCAGAAGCAGCAGAGCCTCTCTCTGCCCAAGCAGGACAGCACTGAATGGAAGGTGGCAGACTGGCTCGCCGTGTTTCTGCACAACCCCTCACACGGCAGCTGCACCAATCCTAACTCTCTGGCTTGAACACCTGGTCAGAAACTGCCAGCACTCTGGCAATAAACACTGACATCAAATTCTTATGAACAAAATGTGCGCATGGATATTTCAATACGGCAGGTCAAAGAGTTGTTCCTTTCTTCACCAAATTTATAAAGTGTAAGGTTTGGAAAACTGCTGCAGCATTGCAAAATATCCACAGGCTTATCAGTAAAAACTGAATTTAAAGTTTGTGGCAAAAACCAGACGTGCTGGCATATGCCTACAGTCCCGGCACTTTGGTGGGCTGAGGCAAGAGGATTGAAAGTTCAGCCTAACCCGGGCAATGTGGGAGACCCTATCTCAAAATAAAAAAATAAAAGGGACTGGGGATGTAGCTCAGTGGTAATGATACAGGGGAATGAAACTCCCAACCCACTATGTCTGGTACGAGTTCATGTTCTCTAAAATCGAAGAATGAATTTTAGGAACAACGGAGGTTAAGAGCAGAATATATTTATTGGGAGAAAGAAAGCTTCTGTCAGAGGGACAGAAGGGGTCCCAAGTGGGTTGCCAAAGACTCTGTCATTTTAGGGACTTTTTATAGAGTAGATGGGTCCAAGGTGGGGAAGAATGGGAATTCCTAAGGTGGGCCTAAGGTGGGACAGAACTATGGTTAACCAATAAGGTTAATTGCTCAGGTAAAATTGATTAAGTCCAGGACAAATGGGGATATGAGTCACGTAGCCAGCGAGCATGTTTAATGAGCAGTGACTCTTCCCTAGGGGGTCGAGACAGGTGATTCCTAGCTTCCTTAGGCATCTATACTTATTTAGAATACTAGTCCTCAGGAAGTGGGTGCATTTGTTTGATCTGTTGTCTCGTGTCCGGCCCACAGCAGGAGGTGTTTCTCTCCTTTACAGTTACAAGGTATCCGGGTTTTTGCATTGGCTCCATGGAGGACCTGGCCCTGTCTGACTGCCTATAATAATTCTAACTATCTCAGCTTCCTGTAACAGTAAGAGCACCCTGGGTTTGAGTCCCAGTACCACACACAGACACACAGACACACAGACACACACACACACACACAAAGTAACAAAAAATAAATAAAAAAGTTTGTTGCATTTGACAGAAAGGAACACTTTCTTCAACCCCATCACTGAAGGAGGCAGAGGGGAGGAGAGAGGGAGAAGAGAAGAAAGAACCGGGTTTTTTTGGTTTTTGTTTTATGTATTTTCCACTTTGTTGCTGGGGGTTGAAGCCCTGGCCTTACCTATGATGAGCATGCGCTTCACCCCTAAGCTACACCCCTAGCCTAGGAACCCTATTTTCTTTTTTATTTTGGGACCGGGAATCAAACTCAGGACCAGGCGGGCACTTGTGCCACTGAGCTATATCCCCAGCCCGATAGAACCCTATTTTTGTATGAAACTTTGGGTAAAGAAACTATTAATGAGGAGCAGGATTCTGAAATTAGTTTTCTTTTCAATCGGATACATGGTAATAGAATATATAAACAAGTGTTGTGTATAAATTACAAGGTTGCTTTCAACTTCTTATGACTTCTGCAAGTTACAGGAAATGCTAGAAGTAACATTAAATGTCATTGTGTAATTTACATTTACAATGAAATTCAAACAAATGAATCTGATATAAATGTAAAGTTAATCTTTTTAGAAAAATTATCTTATATTAATCATTAGCTTCAGATGAATAAAAATATACACTGAAGTTCAAAGTAACATCAGATGCAGGTATGGTAGCTCACACCTGTAATTCCAACACTCTGGGAGGCCGAGGCAGAAGGATCACAAGTTTGAGCCCAGCTGTGGCAACTAGCAACTTTTTATTTTTTTTTTCTTTTTCAGACAGGGCCTCACTATGTAGTGCAGGCTGGCCTTGAACTCACTTACGTAGCCCAGGATGGCCTCAAACTTCCGATGATCATCTTGCCTCCACCTCCCAAGTGCTGGGATGATAGGCATGCACCACCCACACTTGGTTAACAAATTTGACCCTGTTTTAAAATAAAAAGGGCTGAAGACATAGCTCAATGTAAAGACCCTGCATTCAAACTAGAATGCCACCAAAAAAAATGAAAAATTTATCCCAAGTTGCAAAAGTCTATAAAAATATGTAAGTTACATCACCAGAAGGTCTTAAAATCAAAAATTATTTTCATTCTGGCATTTGCCAGGAACCAAGGTTGCTTTTAACTACACTGATTGAAAATAAAGTCTCCAAAACCTTAAATTTTGATGACCCTAATGAATTTGATCTGCAGAAAGCAAGCCAGAAAATTCTGAAGATCAAGTTATAACATTAATAAATATGATCCATTTGTTATATAAAATTATGATACCAAAAATAGTTTACAGCTAGTAATTTTGTGTTATTCTTCATGGATCATTATTACTTCTAATATAATTTATTTATTTATTTATTTATTTTTTTTTTTTGTGGCACCGGGGATTGAACTCATGACCTCACGCTTGCCAGGCAAGCGCTTAGACCACGGAGCTAGATCCTCGGCTGCTAATATATTTTATAAAAAATAAATTGTTGAGCCGGGGATCTAGTTCAGTGGCACAGTGTTTGCCTTGCAAGTACAAGGTCCTGAGTTCGATCCTTGGTATCAAAAAAAAAAAACATTGTTTTTGGTGGTACTGGGGATCAAATTGATGGGCACTGTCGTAGTCAGGGTTTACAAAGGAATAGAGTTAACACAGGACACCTAATTTATAGGATTATTTTATAATATTCACCCAAAGAGTCAAATGCAGAAAAGTGCAGGAGATCTGTCCACACACTAGAGACCCAAAGAATCCAACTGAGGGCCTGATCCCATGGCAGTGTCCTCCACAAGTCCAGCTGGAGGCCTAGAGCCCATGACAATGTCTCATGCAAATCTGTATCAAGGATCTGCACTGAGAAGGCCCAAAGGTCAGCGATGGAAGCTAGAAAGTCTGCACTAGTGCAATGAAGGATCTGGGCCAGCAGGCTGAGGGATTTGCACTGGAGCCAAAAAGCAACACTCGAAGTAAGGACCACAGCTCCCCCAAAGAGAACTGCAGCCACCCTCAGCATCAGTGGGGGCCTGAGCTCCTCCAAGGATGAGCACAGCTGAGCTCATATCAGGAAAGCCAGCGTGACAAACTTCTCCAGGAGAATCAACAGCACACCAACTTCCCCTCCAGTTCTCTTTTTATGCTGTTGGCAACAATCCTCAGCTGGGCCTTCCATGTCTAGACCCACACTAAGTCAGTTCATCTGGCTGTTACAAGCTGACCATTAGTTAATCCACCGTAGGCATCTCTACCACTGTGCTATAGCCCCAGCACTTTTTTTTTTCTTTTGGTACCAGGGATTGAACTCAAGACCTCACACTTGCCAGGCAGGTGCTTGTGCCACTGAGCTAAACCTCTGGCCTAATTTTAAAACAGGGTCTTCATAAGTGTTTCAGGCTAGCTTCAATTTGAAATCTTCCCACATCAGCTTCCCAAGTAGCTGGGATTACAAGTGTGCACCATAGTGTTCTGTAATAGAATATTTTTAAAGGAAAAAACCTAATATTCTATTACCTCTAATACTTTATCTTGCTTCATAAAAAGTGTATTCTTTTTGTACTGGACAAGAAAATTCTGTAGCTACTCTGAATCTATGGCTTGTGTATCAGTCAAGGTTCTTACCAGAGTAACAGAACCATCTAATACATATTTTATATAATGTATATATTATGTTATAAAATATGTTACTGGTTCTGATATGTAGGTATATATGTATACTGGATACACACACATATATTTATGATTTTTCAAGTTTACAATGGTGTGAAAGCTGTACATATATAGTAGAAACTACAAGTGAAAGTTTAAATTTTGATCTTTTCCTAAGCCAGAGATATGTAAAATGGTTGTTAGATATGCAGTGTTAAATGAATTTTTCACTTATGGTACTTTCAACATACAATGGGTTTGCTGGGTGGTAAATCAAAAGAGTGTCTGTATGATGTGAAATAGCTGTATGAGCATACACACATACACACACATACAAAAATTTATTATAAAGAGTGGCTACCTTACACAATCGTGGGGGCTGGTTAGGTAGGTCTGAAATCTTAGAGCAGCCTTTCAGGCTGGAAACTCCAGCAAAGGCTGAAACTGTAAGCCATAAGTAGAATTTCTTCTTCTTCAATGCAACCTCCATCTTGTTCTTAGGCCACAAAACATGTAGATAAAGTCCACCCAGTTAATGATTGATAATTTCCTTTACTCCATTTAATGTTTTTAAATTGTTTTATTGAGATGGTATTGCACTATATTCTCAGTCTGGTCGCATGAGCTCAGTGATTCTCCTACCTCAGCCTCTGTAATAGCTGGGACCACAGGCCTGGGCCAAGCCCGGCTCATATTGTATATGTTGATTATCTTTGACTGAATAACTGGGTACTATGACCTAGCCAGGGCAGCAAGTAAAACTAATCATTGCTGCATGGAACAGCACCATGAGTCCTGGAAATACCATCTGTGCTTCTGTGGGTTAAAAGGCCTAAAAAAGCAAGGCTTTGAGAATTCAAGTATTTGTCCAAAATGAAAATACAGATGGCCAAAAGTGGGATGATTTCTAGTAGTACTGAAGAAGAAAATGATATTTCAGTGAAAAGAACAAAATGTCAAAAAGTTGAACTTTCTTTTTTTTTTTTTTTTTTTTTGTGGCACCAGGGGTTGAACTCACGACCTTGCACTTGCCAGGCAGGTGCTTAGACCACTGAGCTAGATCCCCAGCTCAAAAAGTTGAACTTTCAACTCAAGAAATAGGTAGAGACCCAGAGAAATTCTATGAAAATCTTAAAAGATTTGATCTCTTTTATATATAACAAAATAGTCAACTTGCAATAAGATTGAATGAAATAAATTTAAAAGGAACTGGAGTGCAGCTTACTGGTAGTAAAGCACCCTGGGTTAGATTGCAGAGGCAAGCAGAAACACCAAAACTACACCCACGATTTGGAGGCAGATTTATTTACATCGATGGGTGCTGATCAGAATCATTCCCAGAATATCAGACCCTGATCTGTGGTGGTCTAGGGCTTATACGGGATAATCAAGCTGGAAGTACAGAGACACAATGGCTTGTAAATTGGGAATTGGTTTATACAATGTGCATCATAATGACCAGTTATGCATCACAGTGACCAGCCAATTCTAAGAAACTGAAGCAACCGGAACCTGGGTAACTGAGAAACTGAAGTATCCTGGCTGGGGGGATGGGGTATGGTATTTTCTGTTACAAGATCCCCATTACTGAAATAAACAAGTAAAGGAAGAAAAAAAAAGTAAGAAAGAAATAAACCTGGTCTCTTGCAGCCATCTGGCAGGCAAGTCTCAAAATTTAATTTTGCAGATTACAGACTAACAACACAGCATATCAGCTCATGACTTCTTTTTGTTAAGTTTAGGGTATTCACTGGTCAGGAGACAAACTCTTAGATGTGGGGAAGCGTGTGTTTGAGTTGACTCAGACAAAGCTGGGAATCCTATACCCCCATTCTTCCCTGATGTTCCCTTGCCAGTGAATACAGTTTCCTTCACTGTCTAAGGAAACTAATTTCCATTGTTTAAACACTATAAAACATTTAGTAAGGCAACCACCTTGCGAGGGTGGGCTGTTCTCGTGAGGACCCCTTCCCCATGCCTTCCTGATTCTATAAACCAGGTAACTCTCAGTTTGTATTGTGTGATAGACCAAGATAGTCAGAAAATATTTGTTTCACAAGTTTGTATTAATGGTAACCGGGGGCATTGTAGAAATGAACTCTGTGAATGTTAGACCAAAGAATATACAGTAACACCTACTTAGGCAAATTGTATCATATGGAGGCTTTCACTTGAGGGCCTCAAATTAATCTTCAAACTGGAGCAGTTGGAGATGGCCCCAAGAGTTTGCTTGATTAGTTCGGTGAAACCTAGAATGAGTGGAAAGAAGAAAATGTGGTCTTCAAGGTACTTCTGGTTTGTTTGTTTGTTTGTTTGTTTGTTTGTTTTGGTGGTAGTGCTGGGGATCCAACCCAGGACCTCATGCATGCGAAGCACTGGCTTTGCTGTTTCCATTTTGCTTTTTCTTTTTTTCCCCCCTACTTTAAATATAACTTTGCTACAATTACAAAAAAATACCATTGAACCCAGCTATACCTCCAATACTCTTCCAGAAAAAGTTAATCATTTTATAGTGATACATGCATACCCACATTTATAGCGGCACAATTCATAACTGCTACATCTTGGGATCAGCCTACATGTCCATCAATAGATAAATGGATAAAGAAAATGTGGTATTTATACATAATGGAATACTACACTACTATGAAGGATACATTTGAGTCATTACAAGGAGAATGATGCACATTGAAAGCATGTTAAGTGAAATAAATTAGTCACACAAGCTTAAATATTGCATGTTTTCTCTAATTGAGGAATCTAAATTTTATAAATAAAGAGGAAAATAAAAGATAAAAGGAAACAAGGATACAGTAGATCTACTACAAATGGGAAGGGGATAAAAAGATGGAGGGAGAGAAGAGGAGGGAAGGGGACATAAAAAATAATTAAGCATGGTGGTACACACCTGTGATCCTAGCACTCAGAAGGATGAGGCAGGAGGATCAACACAAATTTGAGGTGAGCCTGGGTGACACACTGAGTTCAACCTTGAATTACAGGGCCAGGGATATAGTTCACTGGCACAGCGCCTGCCTGGCAAGTGCAAGATCCTGAGTTCAATTCCTGGTACCAGAAAAAAAATAAAAACTTGTATTACAGAGCAAGACTCTGTCTCAAAAAAAAGCATGTCATGTATATACAGCCACATAAAAGGAGTCATTATGTATGGGAAACATGCACTGATAAAAACTAAAAGTACACATTAAAAAAAAAATTTAGTCTAGAGTGAATATCCCCAATCTTATTCCCCAGAAGTGACACCGTTAACCATTTAGTGTGTATCATCTAAAAATTTAGAAAATGTAAATCTAAATATAAACACTTAACTTTATTTGGGAGGTTTTCTTTTTGTTTGTTTTTTGTAATTTTCTCCCTTGTATGAGCTTTTGGTTTAGCCTGCTCTTCTTTTTCTAGAAGTTTGATGTTCAACATTAAATTGTTTATGTGCACTTGCTCTGTTTTCCTGATATGGGTATTTACTGCTATAAATTTCCCTCTTAAAACTGCTTTTATCATGTCTCACAGGTTCCAGTATGTTGTATTATCATTATCATTCAACTGTAAAAACTGTCTAATTTCTTCTTTAATTTTATCTGTGATCCATTGGTTGTTCAGTAGGGTGCTATTTAATTTCCAAGTGTTTATGAAGTTCTTGTGGTTTCTTTGCCATGGATTTCCAATTTCTTTGCACTGTGGTCTGATAGCATACATGGGATAATTTGAATTCCTTTGCATTTACTTAGGCATGTTCTATGTACCAGTATATGGTCTATTTTGGAGAATGTGCCATGTGCAGCTGAGAAGAATGTGTATTCTGATATTGTGGAGTGGAACACTCTATAGACATCTACTAAGTCCATTTGTTCAAAAGTTTGATTAACTTCTAATATTTCGTTAGTGATTTTTTTGTCTAGTTAATCTGCCTTTTTGTGACAGTGGGGTATTGAGGTTTCCCAATACAATTGTATTAGGGCTTCTTTGATTTTTCATGTCCATTAGTAATTGTTTTATATAGTTGGGTGCACTGGTATTTGTTGCATATATATTTATGATTGTTATCTCTTTCTCTTGGATTGTTCCCTTTATGAGGATGCAGTGACCTTCTTTATCTCTCTTAATCAGTCTTGGCTTGAAATTCACTTTGTCTGCAAATGGAATGGCTACCCCTGCTTTTTTCTGAGTTCCCGTCGCATGGAGTATTGTTTTCCATCCTTTCACTTTCAGTCTATGAATTTCTTTTTGAATTAAATGTGCTTCTTGTATGCAGCATATTGTTGAATCTTGCTTCTTGATCCATTCTGCCAGTCTGTGATTCTTGACTAGTGAATTCAAACCACTAACATTGATGGCTATAACCAATATGTATTGATTTATCCTTGTCATGTTATTTTCCTGTTGTTGGCTCCCTCTCTTTTTTCCCCTCCCTCTAATTGTTTGCCTTCTCTGGTGGCTTCCTTCTGTTGGAGTTCTTAGAGCTGTAGTCCTTATTATCTCTTTCTAGAATGCCCTTCAGAACATTTTGGAGTGCTGGTTTGGTGGTAATAAATTTTCTCAGATGTTCTTTGTCTGGAAGTATCTTATTTCTCCATCAGTTTTGAAAGATAGTTTTGTGGGATACATCAACCTGGGTTGAAAGTTGTTTTCCTTTAGAACTTGGAGTACTTCACTCCAAGCTCTCCTTGACTTGAGAGTTTGGGCTGAGAAGTCAGCTGTGATTCTGATGGGCTTTCCTTTATAGGTAATTTGTTTCTTTTCCCTAACATCTTTTAAGATTCTATTCTTGCGTTGAATTTCTGGAATCTTGACTATGATATGCCAGGCTGTAAATTTTTTTGATCATTGCTAATTGGAGTTCTATATGCCTTGTTTATTTGTATGTCAAATTCTTTTTCTCTACTAGGAAAGCGTTCTGTCATCATGTCTGTGAACACTTTTTTAATGTCATTTGTGGTACCTTCTGCTTGTTCATTGACTCCAATTAATCTTAAATTATTCTTTGTCTCATCTAGCAGCTGCTGAATTGATTTCTCATGGTCCCTTGCTATTTTTGAGAAATCTTTCTTTTCCTGGTCATTAACTGCAAGCCTGTCTTCAATATCTGAGATCCTGTCCTCACATTGGCCTGATCTGCTTCAAATACTTTCAGTGGAGTTTTTATGCTCCTGGATATCTGCTTGAATCTGCTTTATGGATTCCATTTCTTTCCTATGCTACGCTTCCATAATTTGCTTAAGCTCATCTATTTTTTTGTCTGTGTCTGCTCTAACATTGCTAAGCATGGTGTGTATTTTGGTAATCTCCATAGTTATCTGAGAGATTATTTCTGATTTCATTTGTTTCCAGAGCCTCATTCAATTGCTTTGTTGTTTCCACTTCAGAGAGACCTGGTGGGGGGCTTTCAGACTGTCCCACCTCATTGCCCCCTGTGTTTGCCTTTGGTGAACTGGATGTCTGGGGTTACATCTTGTTTAAGTGTCTTCTCATTTCTTTTCTTTTTTTAGTTTAATTCCTGGGGTGATGCTTGTAAGTTGCCTATGGTGGGTTGCTTTATTGGTAGTATTAAGGACCCTTAGGTAATTACTTCTGTGAGGCATCTTCCAGGCATAGCTAGTTTTTGGGTCTTGAGTCTGTTGGAAGATCTTACCTCTTCAGCTTGTTGGAGATGAGAAATTGTTGCACATTTGGCCTAGTCCCTGGTTCTTTGGCACTGTGCCACAGTATTTTCTGTGACCCTTAGTTAATCTCAGGCATGGATTATCAGGACCAACAGCTGTTTAGAAAAATTATGTCAATTTTGGCTGTAGTGGTACCAATAGCATGAAACACAGTCTATAAAACAACAAAGTGAGCTAACCCTTAATTTGCAACTTATAACTGTATGAACTAGATTTATGATTATATAACAAAGTGTAAGACAAGTGAGATAATTATATGTAATATATAAGTGTGTAACGTGTCAATTTTGCCCTTGGGGTTAAAATTTAAAATAGATGAAGGAGAAAATAGAGAAGTAGAAGAAGAGAAAGAGATTACAAGTAAGGTTGGAGTACAAAGGTGGATCACACCAACTTGAGGAAACTGGTACAGAAGAATGAAGGAAAAGAAAGATGGAAGAGATAAAAGGAAGAACAGAACAGAACCACATCCACAAAGAGGTTAGGAACCACTCTCATGCTCATTAAAAAAAATGAAGGAGAAAGAGAAAAGAAAAAAATTAAATAAAACAAAACAAACAAAGCAAACAAACAAAAAGAAAAAAGAAAAAGAAAAACAAATGGTCCAGGATTCTCTCTGATTCCACTAGCAGCCAGCCTGTGGAGACAGTCCCGAATTGTGCCACTCTATCCCAGCAAGCCAGCAGTTGCTTTATAGCAGAGTAGTAGATAATCTCAGTAGGCCTGCCCTGAGACCAGACTCATCGGGCTCACTATAATCCAAGCAATTTCCACAGGTTTGCACCCAGCTAGGAGCTGCTAGAAGAAGCCAGCAGCAGTTCTGGGTTCTGGGCTTATCCAGTCCTACTCCAAAATGGCTCCCAGTCAATTGCTTTCTCCTCACAGAAGGACTGAATCCTCTGCACTCACCACCACCAAGTGGGCTCCTCCAGGTCTGCAGCTCCTCTTCACTGCTGTTTCTCTCTGCAGAGGCTTCTGGGGTCATCACCTGTCACTATCACCGTGATCATGCATCCCCAGATTCTAACAGCTCCTCTCGTGCAGTGAGTTCAGTTCAGGGAGAAGGTGCTGCCAGCTACTGCCTGCTTCTTTATTGAAGTTTTTCTTTTTGCTCTCTCTGTGGGCTTCAATTCACACTTCTGATTCTTCCTAGGTCCAGGGGACCCACTTCCTTCCTTCTTGTCTTCCACATGATGCTATATTCCTGTGTTCAGATGGTGACTCAGAGAGGCTGTCTTCTCTGCTGCTTGTTTGTTTTTTGGTTTGGTTTTTTTTTGGGGGGGTTCATTGTTTTTGTTTTGTTTTTCTGTCTTTTGAGATAGGGTTTCACTATGCAGTTCAGGCTGGCCTTGAACTCACTTTGTAGCCCAAGCTTTTATTGAACTTGCAGCAATCCTCCTGCTTCAGCCTCCTGAGTGCTGGGATAACAAGTATGCGCCACCACATTTGGTAACACCTAATTTGGGATTTAAAAAAAAAGTAATGAAGATCTTGTTTTTTATTTATCTATCAGTATTGTAAATCAAATTTAATATTTTTTAGTTTTTCCTTGCAGAACTGGGACTTGAACCCAGAGTCTCAGGAATATTACGCAAGTGCTCTGCCCTGTGCTACATCCCCAGTTCTTTTTTATTTTTATTTTGACACAGGGATTTGCTAAATTGCTCAAGCTGGCCTAGAACTTGTAATTCTCCTGCTTCAGCTCCCTAGGTGGCTGGGGTTACAGGAGTCCACTACTGGGCCCAGAAAGCCTTTTCATTTTCATTGTGTGTGTGTGTGTGTGTGTGTGTGTGTGTGTGTGTGTGTGTTGCTGGGGATAGAATATGGACACTCTATCACTGAGCTATCCTCTTAGCACCTGCATTTTCTTTTTGCTTTTGGTACTGTGGATTGAACCTGGGGCTTTCCCACTGAGCTGCATCCTCAACTCTTTTTTATCTCTTATTTTGAGACAGAGTCTCATGAAGTCACTAAATTTCTCAGGCTGTGTGGTGACTTTGGATCTCTCTGCATCAGTCTCCCAGTGTGTACCACCATGCCTGGCTGGGAAAGCAGTTTTAAACCTATCACACATACATACAGCACGTGGGGAACCGTGGGTACACGTTTTAATCAGCGCATGTCAAGAATTTAGATCTCACAGCACGAACTCCTCCACCAGTCTAAGCATGTGCCATGTTCATTTCTTTGCCAAACTTCTTGGGATAAAACTAAACGATTCTATTTTCAGAGGCCTAGTTTTGTTAGAGGCTGTATTTTTGGGAAACCTACACCAGTATGTCAAATGCTAGATCATTCTAACTGCCTCTTCCCATCATACCCAGAAGAAGTAGGTAATATTTTTTATTTTAAAGAAAAAAAAATGCTGGGCGTGGTGGCTCACGCCTGTAATCCCAGCACTCGGGAGGCTGAGCCAGGTGGATTGTTGTGAGTTTGAGACCAGCCTGGGCTACAAAGTGAGCTCAAGGCCAGCCTGAATGGCATAGTGAGACCCTGTCTCAAAAACACCAGAGCCGGGGATCTAGCTCAGCAGTCTAAGCGTCTGCCCGGCAAGTGCAAGGTCGTGAGTTCAATCCCCGATGCTGCAAAAAAAAAAAAAAA
>RJWT010017160.1:0-10284 GCA_004365215.1 Cuniculus paca | reverse complement strand
AGCTAGATCCCCAGCCCTGTTTTTGAGACAGGGTCTCACTATGCCGTTCAGGCTGGCCTTGAGCTCACTTTGTAGCCCAGGCTGGTCTCGAACTCACAACGATCCATCTGTCTCACCCTCCCGAGTGTTGGGATTACAGGTGTGAGCCACCGCGCCTGGCTCCTAAAGTTACTTTTTAAGCAAACTTATTCTGTGCGAATTTTCCATGTCCTATCCTTGCTGAAAAATCTGCTACCTCGGAAGAAGACAGTTGAATCCAAAATGAAGGCGAAAAGAAAAATTACCCATGTCATTCATACAATAAATTAGAAAGAATATTAGGGTGAGTCCTACTATTTATTTTAAAGAGCAGCTTTATTTAGATATAATTCACACCACATGAAGTACCCATTTAAAGTACACAATTCTATATAGTCTTTAGTGTATTCACGGAGTTGTGCAGTCATTACCATAATCTAATTTTAGAAATTTTTGTCACTCCAGAAATTCCTGGGCCAAAAGAAAATCATTCTCCATTCTCAGATCATACTCTCTGGTCCTCAGAAAGTATCACAATGTACTTTCTGTTTCTATGGCTTTACCTATTCTTCCCATTTTATGTAAATGAATTAATATAATCTGTGCTCTATTTTGACTGACTTTTTTGATTTAACAGAGTATTTTTAATGTTTACCTATGTTGTAATATATATAAGAATATCTTTCCTTTTTATTTTCATCTCTTTGGAGTATTGTAAATAATGTGCCTATGAGCACTTGTAGGTGTGTGTTTTCATTTATCATGGATGTATACCTGAAAGTAGAAATGCTGGGTCATATAATAAGTCTAACTTCAACATTGTGAGGAACAGCTAGACTGTTTTCCAAAGTGTTTGCAACATTTGACATTTCCACCAGCAGTGTATGAGGATTCCATTTTCTCCAAATCCTCTCCTATATTTAGTATGGTTGTTTTTAAAATTTTAAAACCTAGCATGTGTGAATCATATAACATTAAGATTTGATTTGCATTTCCCTAGTGACTAATGATGTTTGACATTTTTTAATATTCTTATTGGCCATTTATATATCTTCCTTGGAGACTTAGTTTGTTTTCAAGATAAAGGGAAACATCTTATTCTCTGATTTTCTAGATGAGGCAAGTATATATAAGATGGAAAAGAGATGGTGTGATCCAAATATATGGTGAACGGGTAATTTAAAATTTATTGCAGTAAAAGATGCATTGAGATTATCCCACTCAAAATTCTCCCCCTCACTTTGAACACACCCATTGTTCTTGCCACTTTGTGAAGCAGCTCTGAAAGTCCTTTTTAATGAGTGTCTTTATAAGCTGTGATCAAAAATTCAGTGACTACTGCTGCCGAGTAGCAGTCAATGGAAACGCAGGCTCATACCCATTATAGTTTTTCCTCACCCATCTTTTTCATCAGATCTGGAATGTGTGACTTCTGGGTTTCCCCCAAATCAAAATGACCATGAAAAATAAATACTTTGAGTTAATTCAGCACATCCAGACAGCCGTAACAATGCAACTGGAGATACTCGCAAAAGAGAACTTCCAGGACTGCTTCAGAAAATGGCCGGAAGGGTGAAATATGTGGGTTCGAAACAATGGGAAGAATTTTGAGGGGAATTAAAAGCAATGTGTCTTTTGTTGTAATAAATATTTTAAAAATTAACACATTCACCATATTTTTCTATTACATCTCTTAGTCATTATAATTAAACTTTTAAAAACTCAAGAGAAATCTTGAAATCAGGCAAAGAAAAGAGACAACTTACTAATAATAAGAGAAGTTTCTCATCAGAAGCCATGGGAAACACATATTTTTCAGGTGTCAAAGGAAAAGAGCTATCAACCTAGAATCATATAACCATATAATCATATAACCATACAACCAGCAAAAATATCTTTCAGGAATTAAGAGGAAATTGAGACATAAGATGAAGGAAAATGAAGAATTTGTTGACAGCAAGCCCACTCTAATTATTTTTATTAGTGCATGTTTATAGTATTTAATGACTTTATCCCTTGTGGGGAGTTGATGTATGTATATAACACATCTTAATACTTTTTTCATTCCCTTTACCTCTCCTCTTTCTCTCCTACCTCCATCTCTTGGTCCCCTTCCTTTTTGCAAAAGATCTGCCTCCCTGGTTCCTAGTACATCTTTTATTTTGCTGTATTTGTATTTTGGGATTCTCTTATGAAAGAAATCATGCAATATTTAAGCATGTGTATTTGATTTATTTCACTTAACATTATGGACTCAAGATGTACCCATTTTCATTCACAGGACTCAAGCTTATCCTTCCTAATGGCAAAGTAGCACTCCATTGTGTATAAATACCACATGCTCTTTGTCTGTTGCTCTGTTGATAGCCACATAGTTTGATTCCAAGATTTAGCTATTATGCATTGTGTTGCTATAAACATGGGTATGCATGTAGCACTGTAGCGTGATGTCTTTAGCTCTTTTAGGAAGATACCTAGAAGAGAAATAACTGGGTTGAGTGGAATTTCTATTGTCAGTTTTTTGAGGAATTGCCATACTAATTTCCATTAGTTGTTGTATTAGTTTACATTTTCACCACTACAGTGTAGAAGGGTTCCTGTTTTCCTGCAGCCTTACTAACATGTTATATTTTGATTTCTTGATGTTATCCATTCTTTTTCCAGTAAGATGGAATCTCAGTAGTTTTAGTTTGCATTTCTCTAATGACCAGAGATGTTGAACATTTTTACATGTATTTATTGGCAATTTGTACTTCTTCTTCTGAAGAGTATGGATTCATTGCAATTGCTCATTTTTATTAGGTCTTTCATTTGGGGGTAGTCTAATGTTTTTGAGTTCTTTATATATTCAAGACATCAGTACTCTGTCCAAGGAATGGTTAGCAAAAATTTTTTCCCATTCTCTAGGTTGTTTCTTTGCTTTGTTAGTTGTTTCCTTTGCTGTTCGGATCTTTTTAACTTGATAAAATCCCATTTGCTGATTCTTCATGCTATTTCCTGTGCATTTAAACTTCCATTCAGAAAGTACTTGCCTGCACCTATCTCCAAGAATTCTACCTATTTTATCTTCCAGCACATTAAGTGCTTCTGTTTTAACATTTAGACCTGGTCAATTTTTATTTTAGTTTAATGAATGGTGAGAGACATGGGTCTAGATTTAATCTTCTTCACAAGCAGGAGACCACAGATGGTCGCAGATAGAAAAGTTAACTTCCAAAGGATATTAGAGTGCAGAAATATGAAAATGAGTTAAGTCACAATGCTTTCCCTAAAGGAGCTTGGTGCCAACTGATAGCCTATTGTCTCTATTTTTATTGCAACATTTGATAATTGGGGTAAAAAAAAAGTCTCTGTGATCAATATCTGTGTTTTTTGGAATGATTGTAAAACTTCAGATCCTTAAGCAATTACTTGCAAATATATCTTTTTTAAATGATAGTACACATCCCATTTAAACATGTCTAGGAATAATGGCACTTGCTTCCAAGAGCTCAGATCACTTTGTAGGTACTGTACCACTGAATTCATTCCCACCAAATGTTTATAATGAGGTTAAAAATCAGCTTTGGAACTTTGCAAAAGAATACTAGACAAATTTACAAATGAATCATCTAGCAGATGGTAAGATTTGGATATCTGCAGACTTTGCAGACTTTCATGTACTTGAAGGTGGTTATGCATTGAAACATCTTCAGTTAATTATGGGAAATTCAGGGTCTGAATTAGTGAAAGCCTAAATTATAGAAAATCTTAAAATTTAGCTCCTAACACTTAACGATTCAACTTACACTAACCATTAACAAGGTGTTTGTCAAGTAGGTTTCATTCTTACTAGATAAGCTTAATTAGTATGCTAAACGAATGCCCTTAAAGTTTTCAACCTTGTCTACATCATTACTTTGCTGAACAGACTCATTCTTTTTTTGCATGGCAAAGAATAATCAAGACCTTTGTCTGTATAGTGATCCATTGTATCACATGGATTTCTACATAGACTTTGAAAATTATGTGAGAGTTGTGCGCATTCATTGGGTAAGGACAGATGTGAAGCTTTGCTTTTAAGTAGGCTGGGCACCATTCTTCCTGCTTACTCTTTAGGCCTGTGTTATGCATTGCTCATTGGGATAACCAGCTGTAGAAATAACATGTCAATGTTATTCCTGATCGCTTCTGGTGATTTTATCTGACAGTTCAGGTGGACAGTAAGTAAAATCGATAGTAAACCACACACCTTGTGAAAAACAATTATCTGTGTATGAATGTTTTTGCACCCCAGAGTGATTAAATGGAGGATAGATCTAGAATGAAACTCTAAACAAAATAGGAAGAACAGGGGAAATAAAATGCCATAGATGTAGAGGAAAGGTAGATTTCTAAAAATGATTTAATATAGAAATGGAAAAATGTAAATATGAGTTTGTATTCTCCATCAGAAGCATGATGACACAGTCAGACCCTATTAGCTAGAAGTGGAAGAACCTAAGAAGATCCACAGGTGATTTTGAGTTAGAGGTGCAAAGGAAATAATGCAAACAAAGCAAATATGCAGCATAAGAAATAAAATGCACACTGAAATATAGAAATGATATTGAAAGTAGTTTGGTCACTGAGTAGAAGACATATTTGAGGACAGTGTCTTAAAGTATAGAATGAAAATGATGAATTTTAAATGATGAGAAAAGAGAATAGGAGATCAGAGAAGAACAAATATAAATAAACAGATCAGATATTTTGATTAAAGCCTTGCAATTGGAACAGAAGCAGAAAGGAATATGAAGTCAAAGGCAGCTTGCCTGAAGAAATAAATTAAGGCCTTAGTCTGCAATTTGAGAAGGAGCTTTGTGTTCAGGAAAATAAAATTTAAATTTCAGTAAAAATGACCTGTAATTACATATATAATGGGAACATTTTTTGATTATAAAGATAAAAAATTGCTTGCTTATAAAAGAAAACAAAAGAAAAAAAAAAAAAACCCAGCCAGTTCTCAGTGGCCCACCCATGCCTGCAGTCCTAGCACTCTGAGAGATCGAGGCAGGAGGTTAAGACAGGAGGATCACAAATTCAAGCCCAATCTGAAAATTTAGGACTGGGAGTGCAGTTTAGTACAAAAGACCACACACACACACACACACACGCACACACACACACACATGCATACGCATGCATGCAAGCACTCATACACAGAGAAAGTAAAAAACTCACCAAACTTAGCTCTTAATTTGTTTCTACAGTATATAAACAGCAAATGACGAAATTCAGAGCTTAATGAAAATTCAGTAATCTTCACCTAAATTGTTCTTCATGTTTATCTCAGTAGCGAATGTTATTCTTGGAAGGAATTATTCAAGAATGTGCTTCAGTAAATAAAAAATCATGAATCAAAATTAATTCTGTAGGCCTTGCCGCTCTATACAGAGTGGCTTATAAGTATTTGAAATGTGACTAGTCTTTAATTTAGAAGTAAGTATAAAACACACAGTATATTTCTAAAAAAAATGTAAAAGTATCAGTAATATTAAATATTGATTACATACTAACATGACAATATTTTGCATTTATTGGCTTATACAAACTAGTTTGTTGCAACTAATTTTGTTTTTCTTTAATAAACGTAACTACTAGAAAATTTAAAATTGTACACAGACCTTGGATGTGTTCTATTGGACATTATTGCTCTAGATTTTAAATACTATGTTAAAGAACCATGGAGCACCAAAACCAGGTAAATGCATCATTAAGTCCAAATATTTATTGGACATAGAATTAGAAAACAAAATACAGTGTGAAACACAATTGTTAACAATGAAGTGTCTTAATATTAAAGTAACAATTTATTAATAAAATCTAAACATTCACATAATATTAATGAAAGGAAATAGAGGGAAAGTAGAAAAGATCATTTCATTATCTCCTACAGATAATAGTCAATAAATACTATTGAGTTATTGATATTGTTTAAAATATAAGACAAACAGAATATGTAATTTTAAATTTATAGATATTATTATTTCCCAGTCTGCATTAAAACATGTACAGCTATATATTGCTTTAAGGAACAAAATTTACACTAAAAATTACAGCCAAATGTATTTTAGGGAACAGCGAGGAAAAAGTGAAGTAACTCTGACAGTATTAACTTTATAAGAATGGAATTCATTTTGCATAAAGAGCAAAATGAGCACTTTTCTATAAATAAAGGATATGGTCTGCAACAAATATTTGATAGCTGTACACCTTAAAGTTTTATATATTCATGATCCTTTTGTTTAAATTAAATGCATATGAAATAGTTACAAAAATTACCATGAGGTGGAACATAGAGCATAGAATTAGGTTTGTTCAAGAATTTTGTGCTAGTATCTGTTTCTTCTTTGTAAGAGAGAATTTTCTTTGTTAATGGCTTGTACTCTGGGTAGCTACTTTGAAGATAACAATACACGATGTACTAACTATTGTTATTCTCTTATTTTGATGAAATTTTTTTCATTAAAAAGATTGGATTATGTAGAATATAATCTCTTACTATGTTGTTTATAATGCTATCACAGTGTGGTTGTATAATATTACATATTATGTGATCATTTATAGAAAGCCACATTCTTACCTAGAAAATAAAAAAGTAAAGAAGGTAAACTAGGTGACGACAACCAAAAAGAACTACTTGAAACGTTTTTCAAGCCTAGACAACTTCTCTCAAACCAGATATAAAAATTACCATTGTGTTGTTCTTCGAAGGTAGATTCAGTGAGAAGTTGATGTGTCAAAACTAATGGCAGGCAGCCAGAATCATCCACGCAGATTCTCTGGTATAAAAAATAAATGAATTAAGGGGAAAGAGTAAAAGAAATCCATTGAAAGTAGTGAAATGAAAATTCCAAATCTAAAAGCAAAATCAAACTAGAGATGAAAAAATAGCTGAATTTATAAGTTGAAGAACTATCTCCTTGAAAAGGCAATGAAATAAACAAATCTTGTGGAACAACTATTAAAACTTGCTATGGTGATAGAATGTTGTACATTGGTGTTGTGCAATTCAGTAGCTCCTGTTCACATGTGTTTATTGAGCATTGAGATGTGTTTGTGTGAATAAGGAAGAAAACTTCTAATTTTATACATTTTTAACACTTTTATATCTAAATGCCACATGTGACTAATGGCTACTATGTTGGACAGAACATTCCTAGAAAGTATCCAGAGAAGTCAATGAATAAGTAAGTGAGTAAATAAATACTGTAAATTGTTAATATTATAAATGAAGCTTAAAACAGAAAATGCATAGAATTTATGCTAGTGATTTTATTTCTGTAAAAGTACAATTTCTGAAGCAAAATACTGACTTAATAAGAAATAGATAAATTGTACTGATGAAAAAGGATGACTGAAAAATTGTGAAATAATTACTTTCCTGGAGAGACATTGAATCACAAGAGGTTTTTTGGCAATTTTCCTCAAATATTTGGGATATAGTTTTCCCATGATAAAGCCTAGGTGAAAGAAAAAAACTGAAGGCTAGTCTCCTTTATGAATATAATTGCATAGAGCTTTCAATCAAATTCTCAGCATGCAAACTTTTAAGTGTATTATAATAATAATACAAACCAAATAGGATTTATTTGAGTAATACAAATTGGCTTTATTATTAAGAACTTCTACACTGTATGATATAGATGTCATATGGATTTCCCTTTAAGAACTTTATAAGATTATATCAAACTTCCATTTCACATTCAGTTTTAATCCTGAAGATTTTTGTGTAATTTTTAAGGAATTTATCCTCATTATTTCTGGTTATTGTTTTCTGAATCTCTTGGATTTTTCCTATAGTTTTTGTTTTGTTTTGTTACTTTTCCCCAGAAAACAAACAAAAAATTAAACAGTTCAGTTTTCATAATTTCTAAATTTGCTCTCCAATATCCCTTTCATAAGGCAGTAAGTGTGTGAAACTTTCACAGCCTAGAGAGCTGGTTACATTATGATTCCATATAGAACTGAAGTTAAGCATGAATGTCAGGCTTCAATGATCTTTGAAAATTCATCACTTTTTTGACTCAAGTGTCTTAGTCTGTTTGTGTTGCCATAACAAAATACCTGAGACTTGGTAACTTACAAAGAATAGAAATTTTCTTCTCACAGTTTTGAAAATCAAGGTGCTGATAGATTCTCTATCTGATGGGAGTCCTGTCTCCTCTTCTAAGATGAAAATTGTGGCCTAACATTGTGGAAGGGTAGAAGAAGTAAAAATAGTACCACATCCCTCAAGTTCTTTCACAGGGCACCTAATCTCATTTATAATGCCAGTTCTCATAAATCAATCACTTTCTAAAGGCTACAATTTCTAATATTGTTGGGTTAGAGATTAATTTCAATGTGAACTTTGGAGGGGTCAAAACTATTAAAACCATAGTGCTTCTTATGTTTCTAGCTTATTGGTATTTTGAGCTCTCTTCTTTCTTTGTTTTTTTCCCTCTCCTTTACTCTTACCTCCAAATTGTTTTCATTTTATATGCAGAAAATTTAACCATTTTTATGTTGTCATTTTTAGTCTATGCTATTAGGTTCCCCCCTCCAAATACTGTCTTATTATTTTCCCAAAAATATTTTTAGAGGAAATTTGATGCTATCTGAAAAACGTTTTCTTTGTTTTGCTATCAAAACAAAAAACTTTACATTGATAAGCCAAAAGGAGAGAGAAGTAAGAAAAAAAAAAAGTGAAACAAACATACACATGCCACATGATCATCTTTATAAATGGTAAAGCCATTATCTTCAATTTTTTTTACTTCTTGGAGTAATCACTCAAATTAGCTTATAACAGGGAAATTTATAATAAGGATGCACCAGAAAATTTTACAGACATTTCACTAATAGAAGATAAAATAAAGCTAGCAAAATGGTAACATTGATTATTATTGCCAGTGGACCTTATTTCTATGGAAATTTTAGCACATGCAGTAAGAGAGAAACAGAAAACAAAAGCTGTTAGAAGACAGAAAGAGAAATAATTATAAATGATATCTTCAGTTAGAAAAGCAAATAAAAATCATGGAGAGATTCTCAAAAAAGAATAAAAGTTTAGGAAGAAGACAAAGTAAATATACTACATGAACAGCTATCACATATTCTAGCAATAAAATCTAGAAAACATCATCTAAAGATGTACTCTATTAATGAGAGCAGTCTAACACGAAATGCCAAGGGAAATACAAAAATTTTCAGACCAAAAAACAAACAAGCAAAAAACCTTAACAGAAGGGAAAGAAAAGTTTTGCATACTTGGAAAGACTTCTTATGTGGCAGCTGATAGGAACTCAACACAAACTATTCTAAACTCAGAAAGGGATTTGCTGAAAGAATACTGTAGTGTTTTATAGACTTACAGAAATGTTGGTGGAAGCCTGATAAATCCATAGAAGCTTGATAGATCTAGGGGGAAGAGGGATTAGAATGAGGGACAACTGCTCTTTGGGAATTTTTCCTCTTTTTTTTTTTCTACTTACAGATTTTCTCAGGTTTCTATATGTATTAAGACATGGCTGCTAGCACTGACAACCTAAAAGGAGAGAGAGGCACCTCCTTTCGGTGTTACTGTGGAAAATGCCAGCAAAGAACTAGATTATTCAAGGTTGGGTCATATACTCATATTTGCTAGTCACTGAGGCAGGGTCATGGGTATCATAATGGAAAGTGCATCATAGTCACATAGAATGAGTAATGTGGCAGGGGATGGTGTCAAAGTGGAGTGAGGAACCATTAGACGCAGGGAGGAAGAGATTTAGAATAAATAAATACAACAGATGCACCATACAGAAAGAACTAATCACATACCTGAATGAGAACATGAGACACTGTAAGGATGGTAATACTTTCATTAAATAAAGTAAACAATTATGTATTCTTTTGTCAATGATCATCTCAGTATAGATTTAGCAGGGAAATTACTTTTTAAAAATTGATAAGATGATTTTAACTAAAATTTTCCTAGAGACCGAGCAAGTGAGAGTAGCTGAAAAGAGAAGAGATGAGGTCTTCAAGTATCACATATTAATAAATATTAAAAAGCTATGATAAATAAAATAATATGATCTAGTCACTAAAAAGAAGACAGGTTAATTAAACAGAATAACTCAGAAATAAAATTCAACATATTTAAGAATTTAGAGCATCATCACAAATTAAATTGGGTTTGTACATTTTGATAAGGAAACTCTTTCTGTCCCCATTACATATAATATGGAGTTAAATGTTCAAATCTCTTTGCAATAGCAG
>RJWT010017159.1:0-14098 GCA_004365215.1 Cuniculus paca | reverse complement strand
GGTCCCGACTGGAGCTCGTACTATAAACAGATAGATCTGGGGGCCTGGAACAGCGTGACAATAGAGATAAGTAACAATAAGAGATAAGCATTGGTTTACATCAATACTCCTAGATTAGCAAACCTAGGAAGAATATAGGACTCACCCAAAAGGCCCTGAAGGAGGAATTCAGATGATTGGCCCCTCACTTACACTGTAGGATGCAGCAATTAGGCAAACATCAGCCACATGGTAGGACCCTAAGACACACACAGTGGACAGTTGAGACTAGTAGGATTAAAAAACCAAAATATTAATTCAAGAGGTGAAAATGACAAAACGAAAAGGCAAAATGCAATCTCAAATGTCCAGTCCACCAGGAACAAGTACAGGAGACATCAAAATGAGGACACTGGAAGTCACACACCTGAAATTTTTGAAAAGATAGCAAGTGAAATAAAGAAACAAATCCTTGGGGCTATAAAGAAAATCAAATTAGAAATAATCTCTCATGTAAAGAAAGAAATGACAGATGGCCTCAATTCACTAATAGAAACACAGGCAGAGTGGATCAGGAGACAGGATCCATCAATTTTCTCTATACAAGAAACACATTTAACTAGAAAGAAAATTGATAGACTGAAAGTCAAAGGAGAGAGAACAATGCCCTATGTGACAGGGAGCCAGAAAAAAAAAGTAGGGGCAACTTACCCATCAACTGCAGAATGGATAAGAAAGACATGGCATTTTATACAGTGGAAACCTACTCAGCTATAAAGGAAGATAACCTCATGTAGGTAGATGGATACAACTTGAGCTAATGCTCATGGGTGAAATGGTTCAGAGTCACATGGGTGAATTTCATGTTGTCTCCATAGTATAACAAACTAAAGGAGTTAGTGGGATCCAAAATGCACAATACATATAGCGAAAGTGAAAGGGGAGGAATTATATAAAAAGGGAAGGCAGTGGCCATTGGTAATCTATTATCATGATTTGAAATTCATATTGTCTTCATTGTTCTGTTTAGTTTGGTTTTATTCTGTTTTATTTTATTATAGTTGATGGCATAGACAGTGTCTTGGTTACTTTTCTCTTATTGCTGAGACAAAATATCCATCACCCAAAATTAGGGAAGGAAAGGTTTATTTCTTACAGTTTGGAGGTTTCAGTCCACACCTAGCTGGCTCCAAGGCAGGGTGACGTGGCTGAGGGGGCAGCTGTTAATGGTGGCCCACAAGTGGCAAGAGCAAAACAGGGCAGTAGAATGGCAAAAAAGAGACAGCAAACATGCCTTCTTTCCTCCCTTATATAGTATGCAGGCTCCACCCCTGGATGGGTGCAACACTCACACCACTAATCCCAGTGCTAATCCTAGTACCAGACAATAACCAATCACAAATGATAGATTCAGCAGCCTCCATGATTGCATGAGGCTTGGGGGGGCCACCTAGACACAAACCATAACAGACAGCTATTTCAAAGATAACAAAATATATAACTGTAGTCATCGTGGATTTCCAATTATCTTGTTTTAAAGCCCTATATTGCTTTCATTTTTCATTTTGATTGATTTTACTCTATTCTGTGTTGTTTGATTGTATTATGTGTGAAGGTGTAGGCAACTACTCTGAAGATAACAAGAAGCATTATGGTAGCCACTGTTGTTTTACTAATACCTTGAAGTTCTGTATTGCTTTCATTGTTCTCCCCTCCCGCACTGGTTTTATTTTGTTCTATTTTCTTTGATTTTATTTATGCCTGATGGTATGGACGGTTATTTTGAAGATTACCAGAGGCATTGTGGTAGCCATTATTGATTCCCTTTTACATTGTTTTGAAGTCATGTACCATGTTCATTGCTTTGTTGTGATTGACTCTACTCTTTTATTTTGTTTGGTTATATTCTCTTCAAAATAAAAAAAATTAAAAAATAAAATAAAAAGTAAAAAATGGGGCTAAGAATGTAGTCCAATGTAAAAGTTCTGGATCAAATCCCCAGTACCAAAAAAAAAAAAAAAAAGAAAGTTACATATAATTTAAACTTATCAATAGAAAATAATTCCCTTGAATTATATCAATGAATACTGTAAAGAGACTTTGAATTATTACAGTCTGCAGACCATGAAAATTATAAATATTATATATCAAGCATCTATCATCTACATACTATTTTTAAGTTGAGAATAAATTATACCACATGTGTAAGCAAATTGCGTATTTGTTAGTTCTGAGTAAAGATGAAGTTAAACCTTCAGTGAACACCAATTTTTCACTTCTAAAAAAAATAATATTGCTTATGTCTATTTAGGTGGGCAATACTTATAAAACTGGGAGGTTGGAAACATGTTAGTACATTTTCTTTCTCCTTCTTTAATTTTTTATTGGTATTGTTTCAAGTTGTGTGGCTTACCTTATTTTGTGGCACTGGGGATTGAACTCAGGACCTCATGCTTGCCAGGTAGGCACTAGGCCACTGAGCTAAATCCCCAGTGCTTATCTTATTTTGTTCCTTGCAATTGCCAGGGTGGGGCCAAGAGAACAAGTGAATAATAAAAATTGATACATTAGCATGAGCACTATTTTTACCTTCCCTTTACTTAGGACTCAGAGAACAGACTAAAGATGGAAAGAAAGGAGATTCTTGAAAAGAAATTAGATAACACACACATTCTCTGTGGAAAAGAAAGTATATGATAATAGTGTCATATTTCGTGAATGAACATAATTTCTGCAAAAACAGATTTACCCAAATCCAAGGAAAAATGCGTTGAAATTACACCCAATAGATTTGAATTATCTATTAATAGATTGAATAATCTATGTTCTTTTTTGCAAAACTTAATTTCTTATTGACACAAAGATTCCAAAAACCAATTCTGTATCTGTTAGAATAATTTACATAGATTTTTGAGTCAGACTTGATTGAAATTTCACTTCTTTACTTGTCCTTATGTCTTTGCATCAAAACTGTTTATTTTCTTATTTCTAAAAAGAGCACACTCAATTTAATAAACATGGTATGATAATATAAAACATAAAAAAAGAAATGACAACCTTAATAAAGGAGTTGCTCAGCATATCTAAAGAAGACATAGATAAAAAAGTATAGAAGCATGGGAAAATGATGGAAATGATGAACAAACAATATGGGAAAGAAATAGAATGCATGAAACAAATTCAACAAGATAGCCAGGAAATTAAAAATTCCACTAAAAGCTGGTGAAACCGCTTGCATGAAACTGAAGATAGACTTTCAGACCTTGAAGACCAGATTGCAGCTAGTGATCACGAAAGGAAAGAACTTTTAAAAATAACAGGGATCATGAAATAACAATTCAACAGTTACAAGATGATGCCAAAAAAAAATAAGACTGGTAGGTGTCAATGAAAATGCAGGAATCAATGCAAATGACATAAAAAAACTATTCACAGAAGTAATAGCAGAAAATTTCCCAAACATAGGAAAAGAATCTGATATACAGGTAAGTGAGGCATATAGAACTCCAAGCAGTCATAACCAAAGTAAATCTATACCCAGACACATAATAATCAAGATTCCTGAAATTCAGCATAAAAACATAATACTAAAAACTGTTAGCGAAAAGACACAACTCATCTATCAAAGAAACTCATTAGAATCATGGCAGACTTCTCAACACAAACCCTCAAGTCAAGATGAGCTTGGAGTGAAGTATTTCAAGCCTTAAAAGAGTACAACTTTGAGCAGATCAATGTACCCTGCAAAACTTTCTTTGAAAATTAATGGAGAAATAAAGTTCCTCCATGACAAAGAGCAGCTGAAGAAATTCATGCCCACCAAACCAACCCTATAATGAGTACTGAAAGACATACTAGAGAGAGACAAAAATGATTAAAATTCCAAGAACAATAACAGAAAGAAACCACCAGGCAGAGCAAGCAATTAAACAAGGGGAAAAGCAGGGAATCCACAACAGTAAAATAGAATGACAAAGTTAAGTCAGTACATATCAGTTATAACCATCAATGTAAATGGCCTCAATTCACCAATTAAAAGAAATAGGTTGACAGACTGGATCAAGAAATAGGATCCAACAATATGCTCTATGTAAGAAACACATCTGACTCAAAAGGAAGCTCATAGACTAAAAGTCAAAGGAAGGAAAACAATATTCCATGCAACAGGAACCCAGAAAAAAGCAGGGATAGCTATTCTGTTTGCAGACAATGTGAACTTCAAACCAAAAATTATTGAAAGAGATAAAGAAGGTCATTACATACTTGTTAGGGAAAAAATTCAAGAGGAAGAGTGTTTTTGTTACTTTTCTCTCCTTGCTGAGACAAACACCTGACACCCAAAATTAGGGAAGAAAAGGTTTATTTAGCTTACAGTTTCTGGTGGTTTCAGTTCATAATCAGCTGGCTCCAAGGCAGAGTGGCATGGCACTGGGGCAACACTTCAAGGCAGCAGCCAGAGCAAAACAAGGGAAACACAAGCCTCTTCTCCTCCCTTATATTGTACTCAGCACCCCGCCCCCACCTTCAGGGTGGGTGTAACAGGCAAAATGTCCTTGCCCTTCTTTGCACAGGATGAGGATATTTACAAAGTAAGAACTCTGGCTCCCTGCTGAGTCTTTCCCTTAAACTTCTAAACTGTGCAAGTTGACACAATGCATCAACCATAACAAAGAGATAGCAATCATAAATATAGATGCACCAAATACAGGAGCACCTGACTATATATGACAAATACTAAAAGGCATGAAAAACTAAATACGCAACAACACAATTGTAACAGGGTATCTTAATACCCATTGTCACAAAGAGATAGATCAACTAGAGAAAAAATCAGCAAAGAACAGAACTGAATCAAACCTGTGAACAAATGGACTCAGTAGATGTTTACAGAGTGTTCCACCCAACAATATCAGAATACACACTCTTCTCAGCTGCACACAGGTCATTCTCTAAAATAGACCATATAGTAGCCCATAAAACAGGCTTAATTAGGAAGAGGACAAGAAGTCACCAAGAAGGAAGCCCTTCTTGTGAATCAGCACCATGCATGGGCCACTGGGGGGACAGCCAGACCCCAGCCGCTTCCAGCATGCAAGCTGGGAAACAAGAAGGAACCCCCATCCCCGCCACCCCACCAAGAAACCAGCTGAACCGGAGAAACTCAGGCTGTGATTATAGGTACTGAGGTGAAATGCAATTTGATGCTTGTGGTGTTTGTTGTTTCACTGGCTTGCAGGTTTAGGGCCAGTTGTCTGATCAGCTATTCAGAGGATAACAGCACATGGTGTGGCATTTATGGGGATCTCCTTCTCAAGGTGGCAGCCATTGTTAATTCCCTGTTGTCTTGTTTTGGGGTTCTGTATCATTTTCATTGTTTTGTTCAATTGGGTTTTTTTCTGTTTTGCTTTGTTAGATTTTGTTGTGTCTGATGGCGTGGGCAGCTATTTCAGGGATGGTAAGATATATTGTGGTAGCCATTTTGGATTTGTTATTGTCTTGTTTTGAAGTCCTTTATTGCATTCAATGTTTCATTTTTATCAGTTCTATTCTGTTCTGTTTTGTTTGATTTTTACTATGTCTGAAGGTATCTGCAGCTATTTTGAAGACAATAAGAGACATTATGGTAACTGATGTTGATTTTGTATTGTTTTGAAGTCCTGTGTCACACTGGTTTGTTTCTATTGACTTTATTCTACTTTGCTTTGCTTGGTTTTATTCTCTTTAAAATAAAAAAAATTAAAAAAATAAATATTAAAATAGAAACACTAAATCTACTGGAAGATGAAGTAGGTAGAAATCTTGAAGACAGAGGGGTAGGCAGAGTTCATGAACAAAATGCAAACTGCCAGCAAAGTACTTCAAAGAATTAACAACTGGGATCTCATTTTATTAAAAAGTTTTTGCACTTCAAAAGACATCACCAACAGAGTGAAAAGAAAACCCACAGAATGGGAACAAATTTTAGCCAGCTGTCCCTCAGACAAAGGAGTTATAGCTAGAACATATAAAGAATCGAAAAACATCAGACCCCTCAAATTCAAAGACCCAATCAAAAAATGGGCATCTGAGATAAACATGCACTTTGCAGATGAAGAACTACAAATGGCAAATAAATACATGAAGAAATGTTCAACATCACTGGTCATTTGAGAAATGCTAATTACAACAACATTGTGATTCCATTTCACTCCAGAAAGAATGGCTGCCATCAAGAAATCAACCGACAACAAATGTTGGCGGGGCTGTGGGGAAAAAGGAACCTTCTCCACTTTTGGTGGGAGTTTAGACTGTTGTGGTCACTGTGTAAATCGGTCTGGAGATTCCTCAAAAAAAACTAGGGTTGGAAGTCCCATTCAATCCAGCTTTTCCCCTTCTGGGTATTTTCCCAGAAAAACTGAAAATGACCTGCTACAGAGATATATGTGCACCCATGTTTATAGCAGCACAATTTATAATAGCTAAATCTTGGAAAGAACCCAAGTGCTCATCAACCATAGAATGGATAAAAAAGATGTGGCATTTTTATACAACAGAATATTACTCAGCTATAAAGAAGGATAATCTTGAGGCTTTTATAGTTAAATGGAGGCAACTTGAGACCATACTCATAAGTGAAATAAATCAAACTCATGTTTGTAAATACCATATTCTCTCCCTAAGTGTAAAAGAAAAAAAAAGGAAAGAGTAATAAAATCCAAAATGTACAATAGATATTGTGATAATGAAAGGCAAAGAAAGTCCTCAAAAGGAAAGAACAACTGGGGTAGGGGAAAAGACAGAAAGAAGAACGGAACATTTTATATATACAGGGTATACATATACATGTATGTATGTATATATATACAAAATAGATAGCTATACTACTAATCTGTTTCTTCATCCAAAAGAACAGCTGTGCTTTCATTGATCTTTTTTTGTGCCTAAATCTTGTATCCTGAACAATTAGTTGTAAGATAACAGTATGCATTATATTAATTAGTGTTTATTTCCTACTATTTTTAAAAATTATGTATCATTTGTATCCTGTTTTGCTTTTTTAAAAATAAAGAAAATTTAAAAAATAAAATTAGATCACAGAAATGATTTTCACAGCTCTGTAAATAAATCGAAAACTGTTTATTCCCATTTACAGAGCTGAAGCTTGAATCCAGAGTCTCGCACTAGATAGGCAAGCACTCCACCAGAGAGCTAGGCTCCAAAGTACAAAACATTGATTTATGTTTCGTAAACAGGATAATTTAAACTTTGTATGTAAATTACATCTCAATAAACAACGAAAATCCAGTTTGTTTGTTTTTTACTCCCTAAACATACCTGTGTTTTCTTAAAACTGTATTGTGGTGTACAAGGAGTAAAGAGATGTCCGAGCGGATTCTGGGAGTTGTCAGAGTTTGGGAGTAAGAAAATGTTATCTTTCTTCAATCTTCCGGGGCGACCACAGCCGGCTCCTTCGTTTCCTAGCAACCAGCTCCCAGTCTTCCGCAAATCTCACCGCTACTTCCGCTCCTTACCGGAAGTGATGTCAAATGGATCGCTTTCCCGGGAGTTCAGCGCTTGCTGCAACAGAAGCCGGTGAAGTAGTGTTTTGCTGAAACTGGCGTTCTCTACGTTCTTCCCGCGTTCTCCCTCCCGGCCCGGTGGTGAGGCCGTGGAGGAAGCTTCTGAGGGGTCCAGCGACACGTGCGCGGGGAAGCCGAGACCCAGGAACGCGCGGCCCTCCTGAGAGGCGGAGTAGGGGGCTGGCGGCGCCCTTCGTCTCTGTGCTGGGGACCACCTGTGTTCCTCGAGATTGGGACATTGTACGCTTTTCCTTCAGCTTTTCTCCTCCTGCTTTGAAGGAAGACCCCGCGTGAAGATACCTTTCCCTGCTAGATCCCCAAGTGTTCTGCCATGACTGCGCTGTGAGCCCTGGAGCGATTTTTGACCATTTCCAGAGGCCCAGGTTAAAGGTTTACTTGTGAGCAAAACCGCGGGGGAGAGGTTGGGGTCGGTGTCGCGTGGGGGTGTGTTTGGGAGGTGGTGAGGGGACTTTTATTTCCTGCAGAACCTGGATTAGGAAGGTCTCTTTTCCTTATCTCTGGCGGGGTTTCTTCCTGTTGTTAACCGTAGGAGTTTGCATCTGGTTTTAGATGGGTGGTATTACACACAGGAATTACACGAGAGTGCCCAAGAGATAATGATTTTGTGGATTTTAGCTTGATCTTTTTAGGAATTCAGTGACCTATTTTTATTAGGTTATCCGCCCCCCCCCTTTTTAAAAATGGATCCGTTTCTTAACTCCAAGAAAACTGCCGATTCTTACAAGGACTTTGTCATACAGTGCTTTTTTGATCCTTGTAATCCCAGGCAGTGTACTGAACGTACTATAATGACTCATTAATAAATCAGACATCAGTAAGTGCACAGCCTCACATTTTTAATTTAATGTCAAAGTGACCTACTTATAGTTCAGTTCTAGGAAAGGAAGACATGAAATAACACCATCTTTTAAGATAAAATGGTGATTTCTATCTAGATAAGTATGTTTAATTTTGAGACTGCTCAGAATGCTAGGTACCATGTTCTCAGTGGAGAAGAAATATAGCACATCTAATATTTGGAAGAGTCTAAATAATGGTGTTTCATTGCTTCATTGTTTCTTCACCCCTTCCTCTTTTTTTCTTTTAAATAGGTGCTGTAGCCTAATTTACTGACCCAGAAGTGTTTGCCATTATGGGAAATCAACTCGCTGGCATTGCTCCTTCCCAGATCCTTTCTGTGGAGAGTTACTTCTCAGACATCCATGACTTTGAGTATGATAAAAGCCTGGGAAGTACTCGGTTTTTTAAAGTTGCTCGAGCAAAGCACCGAGAAGGCCTGGTGGTTGTGAAAGTTTTCGCGATTCAGGATCCCACATTGCCTTTAACCAGCTATAAACAAGAGCTGGAGGAACTGAAAATCAGACTTCATTCTGCACAGAATTGTTTACCTTTCCAGAAAGCAGCAGAGAAAGCATCTGAGAAAGCAGCTATGTTGTTCAGGCAATATGTTCGAGATAACCTCTATGATCGCATCAGTACTCGTCCATTCTTAAATAACATTGAGAAGCGCTGGATCGCGTTCCAGATCCTGACAGCGGTGGACCAAGCACACAAATCTGGAGTCCGTCATGGGGATATCAAGACTGAGAATGTGATGGTCACCAGTTGGAACTGGGTTCTTCTAACTGATTTCGCCAGTTTTAAACCTACTTATCTTCCAGAGGACAACCCAGCAGATTTCAACTATTTCTTTGACACTTCACGGAGAAGGACTTGTTATATTGCTCCTGAACGCTTTGTTGATGGTGGTATGTTTGCCACTGAGTTAGAATACATGAGAGATCCTTCAACTCCACTTGTAGACTTAAATAGTAATCAGAGAACAAGAGGAGAGTTAAAAAGAGCAATGGACATCTTTTCAGCAGGTATTTGAGTTGGTCCTATTTATGAATTTGCACGTTTCTGTGTTTTAACTGTCAAAAATAGAAATGTAACTTTTTAAAAGGTAGCCATCTATTCAAAAATAATTTTTTGGTGTGTGCTCTTAATACTACTTCAGGTCGATAGTGTTTGTCATTGGACATGTTCAATTGCCTATGAAATGCAAAGAGCATTTCATTCATTTAAACACTTAAAAATACCGTGTTTGAATGTTTACTTCTGTCGTAGTGTTAGGTAATGTTGTAAGTGCTAGCAGTATATATGGATAATATATGTTCCTCATTTCAAGATTTTCATTCCTTACTATGGAGGTAGATACTGAAAAACATTTTTATATCAGTATTTGCTATGATGGTGATAAGCTATGATGCTGTTACAGAATCATATGTATCCTTAAGTAGGTCTCCATTGGGATGATGGGTAGAGGAGCAGGATTAAGAAAGTCCTTTATTAGGATTTTGTGGATTTTAGCTTGATCTTTCTACATTAAGTAGAGCCCTTACAAGATGTTTAGATAGCATACTTTGTTTTGGACAGAGGTGTTTATACAGAGGCCGAAAGAGTACAGTAAGGTGATCATATGCTAGGACACTTCAGGTAGCTTAGTATATGTGGAACACAGGGTGTGAAGTAAGAAAGGGTCTGCCCATGATAGTATATTGGATCTTTGTTTTAGAGAAAATGTAGCATAGAGTCATTTGCCGGGTATCCACGCTGGAGATGGGAAAGCAATTTAGGAGAAAATTGCCACAGTTCAGATAAGACATGACTGTGACTGGTTTAAGGTTGTTGCAATTTGGAAGGAGTGAAGTAATACTTAAGGGATAGTAGAATCTTCAGGGTTTTGTGATTGGAAGGTGAACTCACTCTCAGCTCCCTTTTCCCTTTGAGAAACTGAATGGATGGTAGCACTGGTCCTAAATTAGACACAGGGGGAAGAACATATGGGAGTGGAAAGATGGTGAGGTCTGTTTTAGGTATGTTAAATTGCAGGTGTTGGGATGTACAACGGGGAGTTGTCTAAATTCGTGATGAGCCAAGTGTGATAGAATACACCTGTATAATCCCAGCAAAGTGAGACTGAGATAGGAGAATCACAAATTTGGGGTCAGCCTGTGCAGTTTAGAAACCACCTCTCAAAAATAATAAAGGGTGGGACTATACTTCAGCATGAAGGCCCTGGGGTCATTCCTGAGTACTGGAAAAAAGTTTGGCGAATAGAAATTTGAAGTGGAGATGGAGATTGGGAACTATTAGGAAATAGGTTTTAACTGTAGTCAAGGGAAAGAAGTTTGTAACAAGAATAGTTGGTAGAGAAGCGTTCTTCAGCTCTTTTGGATCTTCTTAAGAAATTTGAAATCAGTGGATTCTTCCTGGAAAAACGAACCAGGCATTATTTCTCATACACAGAGTGCCTGTGCCAGGACTCCAGGGCTCCAAGGCTCCAGGGCTGGGCCAGAGCTCCAGATTAAGCATTTGTGGGCTGGAGAAGGGAAGTGGGTTAATGATAGTACTCTAAGGAGCACCATGTGAACTGTGGCATCAGTGCCTTTTTGGATAAACTTTACAGTGGTTTGTTTGGTTTACTGTCTTTCTCAACTGTATGTTTACTATAGAAAAAACATAAATTTAACCACATTTTAGATGACTAGGAAAAATAATATAATTAATGAAGACGTATATCAAATGAATTAGAAATTAAACAAGATTGTACCTGTGTTGATTCATTAATCTGTCTCCTAAGATGATACTGAGGGATGTACTTCTGTGTGTGTGGTAGGGGCAGTACCTGAGATGAACCTTTGAGTTGAACTGCATGCCCTTTGGCGATGGTGGTCTCACTAAGTCACTGTGTTGCCCATGCTAGGTTTGAACTTTTGATCCTCCTGGCTCCACCTCCAGAGCACAGGAATTAAATTAAGAATGAAGCCACCACACCAGCTCTGAGGGGTGTCTGCTTGGTTCCATTCATATCTCAACTGTGTTGATCATTACATGTGTCTAATTTTTCTAGAGCACACTTCTGTATATTAAATGTAACTACTCTCTAATACTTTTTGGTTAGAAATCTGATCACTGTCTAGCTTCAGGATATCATAGATTTAAAATTTGAGGAGTTGAACCAGGTGTGGTTGGCACATGCCTGTCATCCCAGCACTGGAAAGCTGGAGGCATTTGAGGCCATCCTAAACTTCATAGCAAGACTGTCTAAAAAAAAAAAAATTCAAGAGTTGATGACTACGTTATTTATCCTTTTTGTGCGTATTACACTTTTGTGCACTGCAGCAAATCTCTTACTTAGGGTTTGTTTTTCCGGACTAAAGATCCCTACATTGTTCTGGCTGTGGGTAGGCCCTTGTGTTCTCACTTTCTAGTTTAGACTGGCCTTGAGTCCACTATGTAGTCCAGGATGGATTTGAATTCACAGTGATCCTCATGCTTCAGCCTCCCATGCACTGGGATTATAGGCGTGAGCCACCACACCCGGCTTACTAGTATGTGTTTGCAGTGGGGAGAAATTTTAATGTGAAAAAATATCCTGCCCGTCATTATAGTTCATCTCTTGACATTCATGTGGTATCCTTTGGTGATATTAGTATATATGTGTGTATATATATGTTCATTTCGGTATGGGTTTTTTAATTTGTTTTTTCAGTTAGATGTACCGCATTTCTTACTAAATTTATTTTGGTGCGTTTGTCTCAGTTGGGCAGTGGGAGCCCCTTTAGGCTGACTGGTATTTCTTGTGATGTCATCATTTTTTAGCATTTCTTCCTGGCATAAGATATTGAATTGACTCTGCTTCAATGCTGGGACTCGCTATTTCTCCAAGGAGCCATATGTAATTCTTTTAGCATGATATTAAAGACACCATCTAGTGCTTATTGCTACTCAAGTGTCTTGCTGCTTAGTTCTTGGTCTAGAGAGATGGGAAGAGGAGCTTGGCGCTTCCAGGCCCTGTCTAGGCAGGAACTTCATGTGCTCAGCTGTGTTGAAAGCTCTCTGAACCCTGTCCTTCAGGGTTTTTATGGATACTGCATCGTGTGGGCATATAAGTATGGATAACCATGTCAAAATGTAATTGGACGAAAAAGAGTGTGATCTTATGCTAATAGTTGGGTGGAGTAACCCAACAAAGCCGTCTGCTTCAGCATATTCTTGGCCCCTCTCTGTGCAGCATTTTTCCCTGCAGGGTATGTATGGGTGGGATCCCTATAGAATAAGGAGAGTCTTACGATATACACACAGGTTAGAATTTGTTATGGCCAGCTCCATTTTTGCCCTTTTTTAGTGTGTTTATGGTATCCAATTGAAATACATTTAGGTCCACTCTTCAGTTTTCAATTTATATTTCTTTCCATTGTTGATTTAGCTTTTTTTTGAATGTGAGTAATAGCATGCTTTTCAAAGTCAGAATTACACTAAGAAGGAAGTGTTACTTCTTTCTGTATCTTTTCCATCTTATTATCTCCTTCCTTGTATGTAACCAATTTAATTGTCCCCCCCCCCCTTGTTTTTTGCAGTGCTGTATATTGCACCTAGGGAATTTCTGATGCTAGGCAAGTGCTGTATCATTGAGCTACATTTCTGAACACCTTATTGTTTTCTGATGTAGCCGTTGTATTTCTGTAAGGACAAGGAAAAAATATACAGGTACACTTGGGAGGCTGAAGCAGGAGGTTCATTGCAAGTTCGAGACCAGCCCTGGCTACAAAGTGAGCTCAAGGCTGGCCTCAATGGCATAGCAAGATCCTGTCTCAAAAAGACAAGGGCCGGGGATCTAGCTCAGTGGCCTAAGCACCTGCCTGGCAAGCACGAGGTCATGAGTTCAATCCCTGGCCGCCCCCCCCAAAAAAAGATACAAACAAAGTGTGTGTATATATATATATATATATATATATACAAGTGCATGCACACATGAAAACATGTATTTATACATATAATACCTGTAAGTTTTTTGAGCCTTCTTACACAAGGTAGCATAGTACATTTATATATATATATATATATATATATGCACATATATATATGTATATATGTATATATACACATATACATACTCTTTTAGGAAATCAAATGTATTGGTATAGTTTACACTTTATGAATTTGCTTTTTAAATTGTGTAATTCACTGGTTTTTAGTATATTCAGAATTGTGTAACCATCATCACTAATCCTACAACATTTTCATCACTATAAAAGGAAAACCATTAGTACACACTTCTTATCCCTTATCTCTATAGCTTTAGTAACCATTAAATCTTGTATGCAGTGTGCTAAAACAAAATATGGTGAATATTTAAATTAAAAATGAAAAAATGATTACATTAAGAGATACACTGTCATTTATTCCCGCAAAATATACCCCTCTCCACACACTTTGAACTCACACACCCGTTGTTCTTGCCACTGTCTGAAGACACTGGGAACCCTCTTTCTTGAATGCGTTTTCATGGCTGCCTCAGTGTCCTGACCAGTTCAAAGTGCTTATGGCAATTTCTGTCAAATAAAAACATTAAGGTATGTTTTCATGCATCCACTAACCACATCTGGTGTCATATGATTTCTGGCTCTTTCCCAAACTCAAAAATAACCATGAAAGGTAAATGTGTGACTTGATTGAAAACATCAAGCAGCCACATCAGGGCAACTAAAGGA
>RJWT010017158.1:0-19489 GCA_004365215.1 Cuniculus paca | reverse complement strand
CTGCCTCTGCCTCGTATGTGCTAGGATTACAGGAGTGAGCTTCCACACTTGGCTCTCTTTCCCTTTAATCTGAGAAGTGAACAGGAAGCCCATTTCCAGTTTCTCTTAAAAATTCAGATGTTGGCAACTTTCAAGTGACGTAACAAGTTGGAGCCTTCTCTACTCTCTGGCTGACCCTCTGCTGACTTGAATACCCAATTTGCTCTACTGCCCCTGAAAAGAAGAATAGAAGAGACTGCTTGCCCCAGGATAGGACAGCTGTTTATCAGCTCTCTCCAGAATGGTGGCCTTGCCAATGCCTTCACACAAAAGTAGGACACAGATCTGCAGCAGAAAAAGGAAAGGCTAGAAGACTAAAAGCAACTTGTTCCAACTCAGTGGGCTCCTTAGCTGAGGACACAAAATAATTTGCTTGATTAGGAATTTTCCTTCTCACTTTAACAGAAATCCCTGTCAAAGCTGTGATGATTGGGAATACTGTCATAGCCTGGCTGAGGCCCAGCTGCCTAGAGGCTGTGTATGACATGATCTTTCGTCCGCAAGGATGGCAGCTTTCAGATGAAAAAGTTTCAAAAGACAGTGTCCATTTGATTCAAAGAGTTATAAGAAAAAGTCATAATAAAAAGTAAAATAAAGACAGTAAGTTTCAGCTACTCAGCTTTTTTCAGTTAAAGCTGATCTTCCTATTTTTCCTTCACTCCTATAAACTTCATTTTCCTCCTACCACCATTCTATGAGAAAATACAGAAAGCTGCTAATTGTATCATTGTTATTTATACCTCCCCTAATAGATAAAGTATAGTGGCTTTTATCTTTCATTCAGTATTTTTTCCAGTCCTATTGAGATTAATGCCCCATCATTTAGCCAAATACTGTAATTTATGTTTCTCTACAGATGAACACTTTTAGGATTTGCTCTGACAAAGAATGTCTCTGTGGCTTGATGTGGTGACACAGGCCTATAATTCCAGGAACCAGGAGGCTGAGGCAGGAGGATCACCATTTGAGGCCAGTCAGTATTACATAGTGAACTCAAGGCCAGCCTGAATTACACTCCAAGACCCCATGTAAAGAGAGAGAGAGAGAGAGAGAAACTTGATAATTAGTTATGTAGTTAGTGCAAGAAGAGGTGTGATCTGGGAGGCTAATTATCTCACATCAAGTTTTCAACCAAACCAAAATGCACTATGCAAAGATCATATGGACAGTAAAGTAATTCATGACAGGAAGCTGGGACTGAAGGAGTGGAAATGGTACAGGTTTTCACACTGCGAGTGTTCCTCCCTTGTCTGCCGTGAAGAAGGCCTCTCAGCCTAGTGGAAGGGCCCTATCACTTACAAGGGAAAGGAATAATAAATACAGTGAAATTCAGGATGAAGAAAAACCCTAAGGTGTTATTTCACAAAGAAGTATGAATCTGTGAAATGAAGTCTGGCTACCTACATGTGCTCTGGCCAGTTCAAGAGGTGAAAATGCAGCACGGAGCAGCTGTGTATAGAGGAACACAGCAGACAAGTGTCTCTACTTGATTCCCCCCCTTTCCCCTGGTTCCTTTAGCGTTTATTCATAGTGTTCCTGTCTTTTTCACAGGCCTTACGGGATTTATTCTGGTGTTCTTGCATTATACGGTAACAAATCATATATCCCAAGATCTGAGCCAAAGCATGCTTAATCTGCTGCATGAGCAGCACTGTAAACATCAACACTGAGACATGGGAAACACATGCTGCCATGTGCAAGGAGCGTGTCCCTCAATTCACGCCCTGGGTCACCAAAAGCAGATCCCTGTCAGGGGCAGTCTGGAGAAACATTTTCCCCTGGCTTAAAAACAAACAAACAAACAAACAATCCCTTATTAAAAAAAAAAAAGATCCTTCATTAGTTATCTATTATGTGAAAGGTACAGTTCAACCACTTAACAGGCAAAACTCCAGGACGGCACAGTATACCTCTAAAAGGTTCACCATCACTGATACACACAAAGCCTTAAAAGTATTTTCCAATCACAATGCCTTTAGCAAGTACTTCAAGAGAAACCAGTCCTGATCCCCAGGCTATCTAGAAGTGCAACTCACCTGTTGTTCTGCAGCTGGCTATCACTGGCTTGGATGATGGGGTGGTAGGAGGTAACAGGAAGTGCACCCTCCTCTCTAGCTCCACAGCATCCTGTCTTCTCTTTCACTGTCTTGTAATTGTCAGCGTGGTCCTTACCTGTATTTCCCTTATACACTAAATGCTCTAAGAAGATAGGGACTAAGTATTGCCAAAATCTGGAACAGTACCTCATATAAGACATTCATTAAGCATTTTTTTTTTTTTTTGTCTTTTTGAAACAGGGTCTCCCTATGCCATTCAGGCTGGCCTTGAACTCACTTTGTAGCTCAGGCTGGTCTCGAACTTGCAAGGATCCTCCTACCTCAGTCTCTCAAGTGCTGGGATTACAGGCGTGAGTCACTACGCCCAGCAAGCATTTCTTTTCTTTTCTTTGTTTCCACTAAACATTTCTTAAGTGAATGGGTATAAAGCCATTGCAACCTGAAGGCACAATATGGAGTAGCAGAAAAAGAGTAGTTTGGTTCCCAACTTTCTAACTCCCAAGTTAAAAGCTTTGAATCTTCTCCCTAATAAGCAAAAAGGTGAGAATGGATTTCTGTAGCATTATAATTCCACATAGACATGTAGAAAAGCATGTTTAAAATTACAAGACTGAAGGGCTGGGGATTTAGCTCAGGGTCCTAAGCGCCTGCCTGGCAAGCATGAGGTCATGAGTTCGATCCCTGGTGCAGGGAGAGAAAAAAAAAATTACAAGACTGATTGTTGAATGGCAATTCGAATTTGTGGATACAAATGGGCAAGTACTCAGGAGGCTGAGACAGGAGAAAAGTTTTGAGTCTGAGACCAGCCTGGGCTACAAAGTGAGCTCAAGGCCAGCCTGAATAGCATAGTGAGACCCTGCCTCAAAAAGACAAGGGCCAGGGATCTAGCTCAGTGGCCTAAGTGCCTGCCTGGCAAGTGCGAGGTCATGAGTTCAATCCCTGGTGCCACAAAACAAAACAAAACACAACAAAACAAACACAAATGGGCACTAGCTCCTTTAAATAAAAGACAGGTATGGTTGAAAAAAAAAAAAGACAGGCATGGTACTTTGGCAAGTTAATTACTCATTCAACTATAGAAACCAATTTGGTATTTTTTATTTATAATTTAAAGCAACTCCCAACAGTTTTTAAAAAATTTGCAATGATGCATGCCTGTAATTCAAGCATTTTGGCAGGATAAGGCAGGAGAATTGCAAGTCTGAGTATCCTATGGGCAACTCAGTGAGGACTTGTCTCTAAAAAATTCAAAGGCGTTGGGGATGTAGCTCAGTGCAGAGGCCCTGGGTTTGAGCCTCAGTACCACAATATCCCCATTCACAAAAGGAACATATATTGACTACTAAAAATAAATCAGAAATCATAAAGAGGAAGGGAATTCACAGAACCACTAATATTGCCTGGGTGTAAATTTCTTTTATTTTTTTCTTGGCACCAGGGATTGAACTCACGACCTTGCGCTTGCCAGGCAGATGCTCAGGCCTCTAAGCTAGATCCCTGGCCCTTGTCTTTTTGAGACAGGGTCTCACTATGCTGTTCAGACTGGCCTTGAGCTCACTTTGTAGCCCAGGCTGGTCTTGAACTCACAACAATCCTCCTGTCTTAGCCTATGGGTATAAATCTCTTCAAGTCCTGTTATAAACATATCTCACATGTCTATGACTTTTTGCTTTCATAAAACCAGGGTTATTCTGCACTGGTGATTTTTCTTTTACTTAGTAGTATGAATTATCTTTTCACATACTTTGCAAGCACAGAAATCTGCAGGGTACCAATATTAATTTACTTAACCAAAGACCTACTGTGGGATATTTAGGTTATTTAGCCACCACTGTTACAAAAATTCTGCACCAAATGTCCCAGTAGTTAAATTTTTGGACAAGGCTGCATTTTCAACTCAGTAGATTTTTTTCTTTGGCAGCTGACTTCCATCCTCCTGGTAGTAGATTTATATAGACACTGTGAAGAAGCAAAAAGTAACTTGGGGTCAAGTCTGGTGACTAAAGTGAGACATCAAACTATTTAAAACTATTTTTGGGGGCCAGGGATCTAGCTCAGCGGCCTAAGTGCCTGCCTGGCAAGTGCAAGGTTGTGAGTTCAATCCCCGGTGCTGCATAAACAAAACAAAACAAAACAAAACTATTTTTGGCTGAAAGCTTCTGACTATCAAGCAATGGAATTGATTTTCACATGTGACTCAAAGTGTCTCTGAAAGGTTATTATAACAGGCATTTTAAAACTGTTATGGGCAATTGGTTCATCACCAAACTAAGTATGTTACTTCTGAAAGACACAACTATGAAAGGATCAGTCAGGTGAAGATACTTTTTTAGGATTCATAACATTGCAATCAAATGCCAACTGAATATGTAGGTTTTTTTGCTTTTGCTTTTGTTTTTTTTGGAGAGAGGGTCTCGCTATGCAGTTTGGGGCAAGCTTGAACCCACTATGGAGATCAGACTCTAAGTTACAGCAATCCTCCTGTCTCAACCTCCCAAGTGCTGGGATTACAGGCATGGACCACCACACCCGGCACATACATAAGACATTTTGAAGAGGTGAGTCACTCAATTCATTTAAAATAGAGTTGGGGCCAGGGAGGCTGAGGTGGAAAGACCAATGTGAGTTTGAGGCCAGTCTGGGCTACATAAGCAAGTTTAAGGCCAGCCTGCACTACACAGTGAGACCTTGTCTCCAAACAAACCAGGAAAAAAAAAAAAAAAAGATGTACTGAGTCCACCTAAAACTTTAATATTTAAAACAATTTTTCAGTATATTCTTTTTTAATTTTCCCAAATTTGATCAAATAAAACAAGGGCTCAAGAAAATTAATATCTAGATTAGCAAGACAGTCAAATTAAAAACTACTGACGCAGAAGAGATTTTAAAGTTACAAAAGATTACCAAACAGCATCAGGGGCAGATTCTGGGAGGCAAGTAGCCTACCAGGAAGTGTATTTTCTTGGTCTTTTATGTCCATGAGGGCCCACAGAGCCAGCTCCCAAGCCAAGATGGTTGACGAGCTGTTGTCCCGTTGTCCCTCCCTACCTTCTCTTCCTCCTGTGCAGTAATCTGGAGGTTGCGAGTTGCAAGTAATGCCATCATGATTTGCAGACTGTGGGTTTCTGGCTTCAAGGACACCTGCTTGAAGCATTCATATTATACTTTGTGCAATTTGGGGCCACTGTGGGCTCCACTGAGTCACTGAGATTTTGGAGTTGTTTATTACATCATGTTTCCTTTGATTATTATGGCATATCACTGGGTGCATTCTCAGTAATGTCAAGAGCAAGACTGGGAAGTTCATTATCCTCCATCTTCAACATATCAACCCCAGGTGATTAAGAGTCCTCATGGTTTTGCTCTGTAAAATTCCCTTGAACCAGGTGTGGTGGTGCAGGCCTATAATTCCAGCACTTGGGAGGCTGAGGCAGGAGGATCATCAAGTCAAGGTCAAGGTCAGCCTGAGTTCAAGGTCAGCCTGAACTACTGGATGCTTGTGTGCCAGATTCTCTGGCAGGACCTAAAATAACCTTTCCCCAACTTGGAGCGCACTAAAGGCTCATGCATGTGGACTGTATCTCATGTCCAATGACAACAGAGTGAATCCAGTATGACATTCTCTAAACAATTATTTATTACAATTATTGAATATTTCACATACATTATCTTTTAAATTTGCACCCAACCATCATAAATACATTATTCTCTCTACTATATAGATGAGAAAATGAAGATGCAGAAAAGTGATTTGTCTAAACTAACAAAATCAATAAAAGTTAGAGCCAAGAGGCAAATATAGATCTGTTTAACTTTAGTTACTTTTTTTCTTTTGAGATAAGGACTTACTATGTAGCCCTGGTTGGCATCAAAACTTCCAGTGATCCTCCTGCCTCAGCCTCCTGAGTACTACAATTCCAGGCATGTGTCACCACACCCAGCTAGATCTGTTTAAATTTAAATACCATGTTTTCATTTTCTGACTTGTCATGTAGCACCTTTGAAAATGTACTATATATATGTGTTTCACGGTACTAGGGATTGAATCCAGGGTCTTTCCACTAAGCTATACCCCCAGCCTTTTTTATTTATTTATTTATTTTGACCAGGAATTGAAGTCAGGACCTCACGCTTGCCAGCAGGCACCATGTTGCTGAGCTATAGCCCCTGCTACTGTTTATTTTGTGTGTGTGTGTGTTTTGGTACCGCGGTTCAAACTCACAACCTTGCACTTACCAGGGAGGTGCTTAAGCCGCTGAGCTAAATTCCAGCGCTTTTCAGGGGCTTAGTTTTGTGTTTTTTGGGTCGGGGATTTAGTTCAGTGGCCTAAGCGCCTGCCTGGCAAGCATAAGGTCACAAGTCCTATCCCCAGTGGTGCAAAAAAAAAGAAAGAAAAAGAAAAAAGTTTTGTGTTTAATTTTATTTATTTTATTTTTATTTATTTATTTATTTTGCTACTGTTTATTTTTGAGACAGGGTCTCAGTCAATTGCTAAGTTACCCATGCTGGGATGTGATCTTCCAGCCTCAGCTTCCTGGAGTGCTAGGATTACAGGTGTGAGGCACCATGCCCAGCTTCTGTTGAATAATTTTTAAATGTATCATTATGGAGTCATTCAGTTCTTAATTGCTGTGCTTTAAATTTCTTAATGACCACCACTACCAGAGAACAATCCTACTTTTGATTTAACCCCAGACGCAAACTGAACAAAACTAGAGGTACTGCTTATGAATAGGCTCATTTATATTCTTGAGAAAAAAAATGGAAGTAACTATAAAAAACTCATTTATTCAATCTGAATAAAGTAAATATTGATACTAGACCTTATATTTAATGAGTCTTGTCTGGCTAGTAATAGGTCACATTTTAACAATAACCATATTAAAAGGAGGAAAATTAGAGAAATTAAATAAAAGGCCAATAAAACCTGGAGGAAACAGCTTTGTGTTTTCTTTTAAACCCTGAAGAACACCAAACATATGTTATGTTGCATAAAGAGCCATTTCAAGGAAAGACTATTAACAACTGAACAGTAGTCAGCATTAAGAATGTCAATGATATCCAACTCAAACATGCATAGGGAGAGTAAAGTTATTTTATTAAATCATGCACATCACTTGTGTTAGTGCAAATAGTTTAATCTGTACTCCAGAAATTCTAATGTATTTTATACCTTTACAAAATAGATTTCAAACAATTATTTACTTTAAAAAAATGTAATTCTGAAGTTAAGCATTTCAGAACAATATTTGCAATAACCTATATACAAGAGGTACTGGGTACCACTGGCATATTAGCATTCTGTGGTGGAGTGGCTTCCTGCAACAGAAAATGATGAACTAGATGACAGTATTTTCTACAAGTCATTTGTGACTAATTCCTCCATAAATCTAGTGATCCTCCCAACAGCAATCCCAAATAGCTTAAAATATAACCTTTAGAATATAAACAAAGACTGCCAAACATTACAAGGCAAATTATATCCTCAATTCTTATTTCAATATTTGGCAAGACCTGTGTATTTCCACAGAACATTCAAGCCGATTCACTCACATTCCATCCTCAGTCTTCTCTGACTGAAAAACTGAACTGATACTTAAGGATATTCTATAACTAAACTTTATTGACATAACTATGGTGCTGCACAAAACCATAGCTAAACTTTCACTTCTGTGTTTTAAATTTATAACATCAAGCAGTGTTTAGGTGCTCATTGTGCATGGGACACTATCAATCTTGGGAATAGTGCTTCTAATTAACATAAAGTCCCAATTAACCACAATAAAAAGAAAATAACCATTTGTATTCCCAACCAGGATATCTGTTGGTAGATAACAACAGCTCACCTTGAACATGAATTCTCTGAAACATCATAACCAAATTAAGTCAATAAAAGCTTATCTAAAGAGATATAAGTCTTTCTTCAATTAAACATGCTTGGAGGAACAGATGACAGAAAAAAAAATCATGCTTCCTAAAATGCTGTATATGAGAAAGTAACTTGGCTTTTAAAGAAAGTATCTCTTTAAATACATGAGGTTAATAAATTACATTCCAATTGACTTAACAGTTTGGTTGACTGCACTGAAATCGTGTAATTACTGTTTTTGCTCCCAGAAATACTTCAGTTTGCTCAAGAAAATACACACTCTCATGGAAAGTTTTTCAAAGCTGATGTCCTCCACATCTTCAAGTCACATTAAGGCTGAACAAGCGTGCACATATTCCCCAAATTATCACTATGACAGAATATTTTCCAAATGTTTTTCCTTAAAAAAAAAAAATCCACACAAATAGTTGTCTCTAACTCTTGTTCCCAATAGCTCAGTGGTTTTATAACAAGTAAAAATGGCGTAAATATGTAAAAAATATATATATATATATGTGCATATATTTCAAACTAATAGGCACTGAGCACACAGGGCCTCTCTTCCCATGTATGTACTGGTTGGTTGGTTTGGGTAGTTATCGAATCAGAAAGACAAATTATCTGGCCATCACAATTCAGAGTAAAATACCATAAATTTAATGGTATAAATAATTTGGTGTATCACGAAGCCTATTTTAGGCCACCATAATATTCAGAATCTCAACATACTAATTTAAAAATTACATGAAAAATTGCAAGCAAATTATTGCTTACAGTAGAATAAAGTCACAATTTTATATTCTCTCTATAGACAGATACATTTTTATATAATTTAAAGCAATGACCCTACATCTGTGTTCTTGTACTTCTGCTGTTTTAAGAGGTAAAAAGGAAGAAAATGGTTCTGTTTGTCCCCAGCATGAGTGTGATGCCAGCTTCTAGAGGGAGGACGGTGTACGGACTCAAGAAACGCTCTCATGGAGAAGCTCTGGCCAGACCTGGCACATACAGCACGATGGCTGTCACCGCAACCAGGGCAGCCAACATGGGCATCCAGGGCCAGGGTTTCTGTGTGGAAAGAAACCAAGAGTCAATATCACATTGTCCCCTCTTTTCATACCTATCAGCCCCTTGGTTCCAGAGAGTCCTGAATATATAATAGAATATTGCAACAATTCCTGTCTTTGCATTGTAAGGATAAAATGTAAAAAGAAAAAAAAGGAGAAAGACTAAAAAGAAAATGAAAGAAAGAAAGAGAAAGAAAGGATAGAAAGTGTGCATGTACAAAAAAAGCTGTAACAGGACTGTTACAATACATCCCAGGAAAGCCCTAGGCTGTTTTCAACTTTGATAGCTGAAACCCAGTAGTGACCTTTTTCTTCTTTGTTTGGCAAGGCCAGGGATGGGATCCAGGGCCTGTGCACACCAGGCAAGTGCTCTACCATTGAGTTACATTTCTAGCCTCATTTCTATTGGTGACTTCTAAAAACCCTCTGAGCTCTGCCTGCTTTATGGCTCTGGTATCCATGTACGGATGTCAATGGAACTGATGAATATATAACTGATGTCTGTAGCCTGCTTCTGCCTGAAATGTTTATTTCTTGATGAAAACCAGACTGATGCGTTGGAATAATTTTTTATAGTGATTGGTGGCTAAGGTGACAGAAAGAAAATGGGCAAGGTTTGTTTTGTTTTGTTTTTCAGAGACAGGGTCTCACTATGCAATTCAGGCTGGCCCTGAACTCACTATGTAGCAGAGGCTGGCCTCGAACTTGCAGTGATCCTCTTGCCTCAGCCTCCCCAGTACTGGGATTACAGGCCTGTGCCACCACACCTGGCTCAGGATAAGCTTTTGGTCCTCTAATCTGAAACAAAACCAGAAGAAGTTCAAGTGCCATTAGGGATTTTACTTTTTTTTGAAACAGGGTCTTGCTTTGTAGCCCAGGCTGGCCTTGAACATGCATTGATCCTCCTGCCTCAGCCTCCTGAATGCTGGGATTACAGGCATTAGCCACCATGCCCATGCCCATCTTACTTGTCTAATACTTTTCTTTCTCTCTCTTTTCTTTTTGAGACAGGTCTCACTATGTGGTTCAGGCTGGCCTCAAACGCATGGTGATCCTCCTGCCTCAACCTCCCAAGTGCTGAGATTAGGGATGTGCTACCACACCTAGCTCAGGTTGTCTGATACTTCTGATAAAAGACTTTGTTCAATGTAATAAAGCTTTCTTTCTTTTTTCTTTTTTTTTTTTTTTTTGGTGGTATCAAGGGTTGAACCCGGGGCCTTTCACACTCAGCTACATACCCAGTCCTTTTTTATTTTGAGACTGTCTCACTAAGTAGCTAAGTTGCCCAGGGTGGGTTCAAACTGGTGATCCTCCCAGAATGTTGAAATTACAGGTCTGCACTACCATGCCTGGCTCTCAACTTTTTTTTTTTTTTGGCAGCACCAGGGATCAAACTCACAACCTTGCGCTTGCCAGGCAGGCGCTTAGGCCGCTGAGCCAAATCCCCAGCCCTTGTCTTTTTGAGACAGGGTCTCGCTATGCCATTCAGGCTGGCCTTGTGCTCACTTTGTAGTCCAGGCTGGCTTCGAACTCAAACAATCCTCCTGTCTCAGCCTCCCAAATGCTGGGATTACAGGCATGTGCCACCAGGCCCTGCTGGCTCTCATCATTTTTTCATATGCTTTTCTAATTCATATGTCAAGAGGCAAGCATGAGTGTGCTATTCCCTCTTAAGTTTCAGAGGGTTTTATAAACTTAATTTGCTTTGATTGGTATCTTTATTTTCAGTAGTGTTCTGCCAGTCTTACTGAGAAAGTAATTTTTTAAAGAAATATTCTGATTTGCAGATTAGGGTTTAGGAAGATATGTGATAGCATTTATATGGTCACAAGTAAATTCATATTGGAGTTCAGATTGTGTGGCAATGGTTTATTATGCTAATCTCATTCTTTTTCTTTTTTGAGGCAGGGTGTTGCTATGTAGTTCAGGATGGCCTTAAACTCACTATGGATCCCAGACTGGCCTAGAACTACTCTCCGCAATTCTCCTGCCTCGGCTTCTTGAGTTATAGGATTACAGGTGTATGCCACCATGCCTGGCTCTCTTTTATTTTAACAGCCACAGCACAAACAGGCAGAAGGTTGAAACAAAGAAATTGTACACTAAAGAAAGGAAGAGGGAAGAGAATGGGGAGGAAAGATGGCTAAAAACTTCTAAGAGGCAAACTCTTCATTTCTCAATCAAATCTGATTAAAACGCAGAATTGGGAAGTGGATACTAACATTGCAGAAATTCACTGCTTATTCCAGTTTGCTAGAGATAAAGACTCAGTTAAAGGAAGCATATTAACAGTTGGTTAGGTTGGAATTAATTCATGGTTAGCATTACTACAAAGGAAACAAGACAAAACATTATGTGATTAGTTGACTATTCATTCACTGGTATGACACAAATACATGGCATACTAAATGAAGGGTTTGCTTCAGGTAATAAAATACCCATGTGGTTTTGCCATGCACTATATTACAAATATGGCACAAACAGGTGACGACGGGGACAGACAGACAAGGACTCAACAGTAGTGCTTGTACCTTTCTCTACCACAATGGACCGAAACACCAAAACAGGAAAGCCAGGAATAGGCCGATGAATACGGCTGGGACGGGTTGTAATATGGAAGGCTAAAGAAGGGAAGGGATATTAAAATCATTTTATGCTATGAAAAAAATCAGGTAAGATGATTTAGACCCCAGGTGGGTGGAAGGAAAGGAAGACTGAGGTAAGAGAAGTATACCACCCAGGTTTCTCACTAATTCACACATTTTAAAAGACATCTAACACAATCCAGAATAACGGGCTGTGGCATTATGTTTACAAGTGACTACTTTTTTTTTTGTCTTTCTGAGACAAGGTCTCACTATTTAGTTCAGGCTGGCCTTCAATTCACTTTGTAGCCCAGGCTAGTCTTGAACTCACAACGATCCTCCTGCCTCAGCCTTTCTAGTGCTGGGATTACAGGTGTGCGCCACCACGCCTGGCACTTGTTTTGTTTGAGACAGGGTCTTGCTGCATAGTCCAGGCTGGTCTCCAACTCTCTGTCATGCTCCTGTGTCAGCCTCCCAGTGCTGAGATTACAGCATGGCATCAGCACACCTGGCTTGTCGACTTTAAAAGGAACAGCCAAGGGCCAGGGATCTAGCTCAGTGGCCTAAGCGCCTGCCTGGCAAGCGCAAGGTTGTGAGTTCAATCCCTGGTGCCGCAAAAAATAAATAAATAAATAAATAAATAAATAAATAATTAAATAAAAGGAACAGCCAGAGGCAATGGTCAGTGTGGGTGTCCCTAACACCCTAATAAAACAGCACGCTGAGGTAGTGCTATAACAATACTTTACCATGTGATATTCTGCTTGACAGTACATCATTTTGTATCTGAAATTCATTTTTTTGGTAGTATATCCTTGGCAATAGCTCAAGTTCATTTTATCCCTCCATCAAAAAACTTCTCAACCAAAACTCTTCTATTTGAGATGTTACTGCTTTCAAGCTTAAAAAGAAATGGTCTATGATTATGTATACATCTTTTGTTTGGTTTTTATGAGACAGGGTTTCACTATGCAGTTCAGGCTGGCCTTTAACTCACTTTGTATCCTACGCTGGCAACCTTGAACTTACAGCATTCCTCCTGCCTCAGTCTCCCCAGTGCTGGGCTTACAGGCAAGAGCCCCCAGGCCTGGCCTAATGCATACTTCTTCAAGCAGGTGAGAGGTGATAATGTATAGTCAATGCCTGTATGTAAAGACAGGCAACTGATTCTCAGGGCTTTCAGTTATGATACCAGAATAGAACTCATTTGTTAAATGGGAAGAGAATTATTTAGAACGGTAAGTTTGATATCACAAAAATGAGAAATTCACTGTAAGGTTTATTTTTACCACTATAATAACAGCGTGATTACTTTTGAAAAGTTCCAAATACACAGAGGAAAGGGGGTATCCATTCTGATTATGTTAGATGTCTTCATAAGTTAATTTAGTAGGAAGTGGACTGAAATTTCACAATCAGAGGGATATGAATTAACACGAAAGAAGTCAGCAAACCATTATGATCTGATTCTAGAAGAATTCTGTAAACTACATTTTTAAAAAATGCAATCAATTTTTTGCTTAGCATAATGCTTTCACATTCAATTAATTAATTTCTAAAAGGTTTTTACTCTAAGTAGTAATCCTTTACTCTCTAAAATCTAAGACTTTCCTAAGTGAAGAACAGTTGGACACAGTTCATGAGCACTCTGTGTACAACTGTGTAACTGGATGGCCATGCAACATCATTCTCTCATACTTGGGCTGCAAGTTAAGCAGAGTGCCTGTCTTCACAGGAAGCATGTGGCTCATGTTTAATGCAGTGTCCATGCCATGACAGAGTTGGAAATAAGTCAGAGCACAACCACACTGAACAATCATCAATTAAGGCCCACAAAGGCAATGATCACCAAAACATACAACACGACATTTATTTAGTGTAACATCTTTTTAAAAGACTTTCTAGCAAATGAAAAACAAGTATTTATACCAAAAATTTCTCCCATCTTTGTCTGTGTCACAACACATTCACACAAGCACGCTCAAAAATTCCTGTAGTAACCCACCAAGTATTTCCTAATACTTACAAGATGCCAAAGACAAACAGCTTTTTAGGAAGGTGCCTCAGTGAGAATATTATTAGTAAAAAACTACACCAAAGCTCCCTTTTTTGATACAATCAAATGCTAAAGATCAACGTGTAATTCTTCTACCAGGCAGTCCTTAGGTTCTTGGTTTTTTTTTTTTGTTTTTTTTTTTTTTTGAGACGGGGTCTTACTACATAGTTCAGGCTGGCCTTGAACTCACTATGTAGCCCAGGCTGACCTCAAACTCACAGGAATCCTCCTGCCTCAGCCTCCCCAGTGCTGGGATTACAGGTATACATAACCATGTCCAGTGACTTCTTAGGCTCTTCTAGGGGTAAAAGGGAGCAAATTCTTACTTAAATATCTGACAGTACAGTGATTACATCACAGAATTTTATCATGAAAAGCATACTTTATCTGTACCCCAGGATATTAGATTCCCAATTGAGTAATAAAGTCTTCTGAAAATCAATCTCAAGTATCTCACCTTCCTCTTGATCAAAGCTAAGCCAGCTGGCAAAGACTTACATTATTTCCTTTCTCTCGGAGCAGCTTCAGGTTGTCTTTACATTGTTTGAGCTGATCTGTGATTGACTGCTTTTCCTGCTCAGTCATTTCAAACTTCAACTTCAGTTCTGAGAGTACAGTCTGTGTCTTTTCATACTAAAGGCAAAGAAAAAACAGTGTGCAGACTTGACTTAAAATGGGTATGAAGTTAGTTCTAGTCAGGCTTATATACCAGGCCCTATTAAGTCACCTCCAATACCAAGTCGGGCCTTTTTATTTCCTTTCTCTGTTCTTGGTACTAGGAATTGAACTCAGGACCTCACACATGCCAGGCAGGTGCCGTGCCGCTGAGCTATATCCCTGGCCCTCTTTCTTTTTTTGAGACAGGGTCTCACTATGTACATCAGGCTGGCTTTAAACTTGTGACAAGTCTGTTGCAGGTTCCTGAGTGCTGGGATCATAGGTGTGCCAGGCCAGCTTTTTTATTTTAGGAAGGATGAGAATCATTTGCACTCATAGTCAAGTCTTTAACGTTGACTTGATCCATGTAACAATTTTCTGGCCCTGGAGTTAAAACAAAAATGAACAGAAGGCACCATTTTGTAATTTGTTTCTACTATAAAGGGTCACTTTTTCCACAAAGCAATTTATGGGGAAAAAAGGGAAATTTCAAGCTGAGCACAAGAGTGGGAGGTGAAGAAAACTTCATAGCCTAATTAAATGAAAATGTTAGGAAACCTGAGTTTATATCCTGGTAAATAAGCAATGTCAGCCAAACTATTTTAACCTGGAAGTAAAAAATAGTAACTTGTAATAGGTATCCCTTTACCCAGCATTAGAGGGTTTTAAAATGCTCTAGATAAGTGAATTTTCTAGGCAAATGAAGCAAAGAATCACATTTAAAACACCCACCACCAGGATTGAGAAATACCTTTTCATTTAAAACCCACCAGTATTCATCAAAAATATTTAAAAATCTGTTTCAGAGAGGAATTTTTCTATAGAGAAACATGCCAAGTTCTTCTCTATAAAACAGTTCAAACACAATCTCTCTCTCCATATATATGTTTAATATATAGGTTTACAACAGTGATGGCAACCCCTGTAGAGTTTTCAATGATACAGACAGCCCACTGAGGCACACATGCTATAGATTTCACCACTACAGGTATATAATGTGACTTTCAAACTACCCTTGAACACAGGTGAGACCAACATGACACAGAGTGCAGTTTGCTCCTTCTTTAAATGTCCGGAGAAGCTGGACTTCTAGATGGGTTCACTTTTACGTGCTGTATCTAGCATGGGAGCTGTGCTCCCAGAGGAGACAGGCTGTTTTGTTGCTGTGCATACCTTTGTCCCTGCTTCTGCTGCCCCACTCTGCCATCTCTGAATGTTTCAGAAGGAAGACAGAAAGACAAGGACTGAATACAAAATAAATATACCATGGGTATAAGTGAAGAGAAAGGCTCCTCTTCCTCCCTAAATATGGCTTATGAGGCTGGAAAGTTTCCAGTTTTTCTGTGTATGTTCTAAAAATTCCTCAACAAAGGGCACCTTTAAAGAAACTTACTCATTGACTGATCATAGTACTGGGGTTGAACCCAAGTACTCATGAAGGCTAGCACTTTATCACTGAGCTATACATCTTGCTTTTTTTTTCTTCTTCTGCTTCTTCCTCTTCTTGGTGTTTGGAGACAGGTATGTGCCACCACGTATGGATTCTTTTATTTTTTTGAGACAAGGTCTGACCAAGCTCCCCAGGCTGGTCCTGGTCTTGCAATTGTTTTGCCTCAGCCTATCTGGGATTATAGTGTGTGCCTCCATACTTAGCCCAAAGGACACCTTTATAATGGAGCTTCTGAAAAGTGCAAATACTTTGGAGTGACTAGGAGTTCATCATTATGCTCAACAGAGATAAAGGATGAAAAAATATGTATAAAAAAAAACATTAGGGAGAGAGGGAGAAAGGGAGGGGCTTAGGATCAACAGAAAGGGGGAAGAAAGATTTGAAAGAAACACCTTATTACTTAACAGTGTTCCCACAAGAAGTCTGGGTAGTACACCAAAGAATGAACTAAGGAATAAAATACATGGGCTTTATAACAGTATTTTTTCAGCTGATGTGAGGGTTGATAAACTTCTTTAAGAAGGTAGAAGGTTACTGGTAACCTGTCAAGGCAGAGTCAGTAGATTGAGACTACTTTCTGCACCTCAGAACATAATCAATTCTTAATGATCTATAAATGAATTCCTAAGTGACTAATAAAAAATGAGTAAAAAAGTGCTTTGTTGGCCCAAATTTTCTCTTACTTTCCCTTTCCATCATTCTTATATCCAAACTGCCCTTTACACCAAAGCACTTAAACACTTCTCCATTGTAAGAGCTGTGAAGAGAGGCAGAGAAAGGCAGCTCATCAGGATGACCCTGCTGTGGAACGGCTGGGGAGAACTCTGGCCCCACAGCACAACAGCGAAGCCGAACGACCTTGCAGGGTAGACTTGTGGGCTCAATGTTAAATTAGTCCTTAAATTACAGATATTTCTGCTAATGTAAATATATAGATGCTTTTAAAATCAAATGATAGAATCATTATTTACTCTTAATACAGAGGATTAAGATACTTTTCTTTTTCTTTCTTTCTTGCTTTCTTTCTTTCTTTGACAAGGTCTTGCTATGCAGTTCAGGTTGGCCTTGAGCTCACTTTGTAACCCAGGCTGGTCTCGAACTCGCAATGATCCTCCTGCCTCAGCCTCCCGAGTGCTAGGATCATAGCCTGCACCACCACACCCAGCTAAAGATATTTTTCTTGGGGCTGGGGATTTAGCTCAGTGGCCTAAACGCTTGCCTGGCAAGCGCAAGGTCATGAGTTCAATCCCTGGTGCCACAAAAAAAAAAAAAAAAAAAAGATACTTTTCTTATACTTTTTCTTTGTTAAATATTCATAAGAGCTGTCCCATATTCAAAAAGAGCTGCCACAAGTATAAAATTTAGTGAAACAAAGATCACCTTTTGTAGCCTTAATTTCATACCTTGCTTGGATATCATTTATGCCCCATCTTGCTTTCTAATTCTGAGGTGAGAAACAAGCTCAGTCCTGATTAAGAGTGAAATATCACTTGATATTACCAACACCTTTGGTCTTTCTTCACAAAAATAATCATATCTGGGCTTGTAATAGCCTGTTAGTGCTTGGCTTGTAATAGTTTAGCCTGTTAGTGCTGAAGATACATCATGACACTGCATATTAAGCATGGTTCTATGAGAAAAAGAAGAATAAAGAGGAAATATTGAAAGGGAATAAAATGTGCATTAATAAAAGAAAATAAATCATTTGCAGTGGATTTACACAGAAATAAGAAACTCATTAAAGAATATTTTAGTTACAGACTAGTATCCAGTAAGTTGACACCAGGACAAACAGAAAGAATAATTTCACATTACAAAAGAATATGATGACTACACATCATTTCACAATGGAAAACAGTGAACAAGAAAATAGGAAAGAAACATATTGACAGTCTCAGACATTTTTAAATGTGCTGCATTTAATGCATTCCAAAAACTACCAACATTTTAGACGCTGTGACAACATGCCACTGCCATTGGAAAACAAGCATTCTGCACTGATTGTTCAGTGTCTTAAAACAGTCAAGTAAATAATGCAACAAAATAGCTAAATGCGTCTTTAGTAACATACAACATAATCATCTTCCAATCACACCATTCTTCCCAGATTTTCAAAGAATTATAGCATATGAACTGGAAGGACACAAAGTGCTTATAGTATTAAATATTAGGATATATACTTTGGCACAGAATTTGTGTTCTGATCAATAAAATGAGGTTTCTCCTAAAACACATATTCTTAGCAAGGTAAAGACAAACATATTACAATATGTCTACAAGAAAATAAAAAAGTTACACTTTTTTTCTTTAGGAACAAATGTGAAGACAGAACAACAATCACTTTCAAATTCAGAATACTACAAGGAAAAGAAAGTGCGAAGAAAACCTGCATTTGTTAAAATACATCTTCTAAAAGACAATTTTGGGAAAATTCATTATTAAAGACAAAGAGCTGTCTTCAACTTCTTTCTAATTTTTAAAGAATCTTTTCTTTAAGTGAGTCTACAGCTGGGGTGGTCCCTGGTGAGAAAATAAGCTCTACCAGCCCTTCCCACCAAAAGAGTCAGCCAGAAGACAATGCAAGCAGTGGGAGGAGGCCTGCAGGACCAAACACAGCTCTTACTGCCCTGCTGTCCACTTCAAGGAAAGGTACCCATCAGGTTCAGGAAGAGGCTGAGTTGGGACTGCATTCCAACTCAACCCTCACCATTTTAAATATTTTTCAAAAAGCCACCCAGGTCAAAGTTTTAAGCAAAATGACATAAAAACTGAGTGTACATAATTGTGAAGAAGGGCAAAAGGGGTAGAAAGGAGAAAATAAAGGGTCATAGAACATTGTGTTTAGCAGGCTGGCTATGAGGTGAATTTTAAGCAATTATTTAGGCCAGGTTCTCCAGAGGATGTGGCCCCAGTCTGGTTTTCAGAAGTATTCTAAGTTAAATATGATACTTTCTTTGAAAGATAAACAATGGATCAATTACTGAGGTACAAAGTACTTCTTGTATGGGTCAATTAAGTGGCAGAAAAAAATTAAAATGTAATTTTTTTTTTGGCGGCACCGGGGATTGAACTCATGACCTCACGCTTACCAGGTGCTTAGGCCACTGAGCTAGATCCCCGGCCCTAAAATGTAATTTTATATACTTATATTTTTGAGAACAAACCTTATGCTAATGAAGACTATTTGGGGACCATGATACACAGCTACAGAAATCATCAAGCAGGAATGTTCCAAGCATCAACTTTGTGAAAGGTAATCTGACTTGTACTTCCCTTTATTTCTAACTAGCATGGATATCTGATTTGCTTTTGGCTTTAAGTCCAACCATAATTGGGCTCATAATGTCTTTTCGCTTTACCTCTTTTTGTACATCCTTTGCTTGGCTCTCAGCCTTACTGAGAAGAGTTTTTAAGTCAGTCGAATCCCGAAGATGCTGTTCTTTCAAGGATCCCACTTGGTTTTCAAGTTCTTTTCTAGTCATCTGAAGTATGCTGAGATCACTGGTAAGCTCTAAACTCTGCTTCTGAGAACTGCAACATAAATATTGACAGATAGTCACAGATACAAACTGGATACAGCAGGAAGTTCAACTTCTTAAATATTTCATAAGGTCCTGCAGGGGATTTAGTTCAGTGGCGTAAGCGTCTGTCTGGCAAGTGTAAGGTCGCAAGTTCGAATCCCGGTACAAAAAAAAAAGAATTTACTAAG
>RJWT010017157.1:0-19492 GCA_004365215.1 Cuniculus paca | reverse complement strand
ATGGTTGGGATACACAGAAAACAAAAAATTCCCCTCCCCAATCTTGTACAGTACTTTAGTTATCAAGATCACAGATAAGCTGAGTGACTAAAGAGAATGTAGAATGTACACTACTCCCAAAGTACTTAAGAATTTTAAGAATTATTAGAAAAAAATTAAAATACTGTAAGTAGTTTGGACATACCAGCCAGAGGTTACTAAATATGAACATGCATACATTTAAATTTCACATAATTTCAGCGTCTCCGAATTCTATCATTCTTAATACAGAGTTTTAAGTTGACATTTATAGCCAGCGCCTATCAAGACTCAGAACTAATGTCCTTAGTATAGTTCAACATGATCATTTTCCTATACTTGGCAGTCACCACTATGCACATCTTCATAGTCCTAGCTGCCTGAAACTGTTCATCTACTCCTCTGCTACCATCTTATTCCCCAATTCCTTCTCCTTATTACTGTTCTGTCCTAATTTTAACACTTGTCTTAATTATCTCACAATCTTTTATTTTAAAGAGTCCCTACCTTAAATCAAATAAAGATGGCATATGTAAAACAAAGTGTTACTACTTTTTTTCTGGGTCAAGGGAAACTGGCCAAGTACAGATATAATGGAATTAAAATATTTGCAGTATTATTTATGAGATTTATTTGTTGTAAAGATTACCAGGAACTTTCTTTAAAAAAAAAAACAAAAAAAAACTAACACAAGGCAGAAAGTTTCTTCTAAAGTATGCCAACAATTATAAAAAATAAATTTTTAGTCTTGATCTGTTTATATAACTAAAAAACTGCCAATTTTAGAAAACTTAAGACATTCCTCAGAGACTTTTCTAGCATATAACTCAATGAATAAGACAGTCTACACATTGTACTTATTTTTCAAACTGTAGCAGGTTCACTGATACATATGTACATTTCTTTCAGTATCTTCAGCAGAAGGCAAGCACTTCTTTCCACTAAAGAAAGGACCAAACGTTGGCACTATCTTAATCTAAAGGGATTGACTGACGTTGAAGTTATTCAGGAAACACGATGCATCATAAACATCTGATCTTTGCATCCGCTTAATGAGTTATAAAGAACACAGGCTGTCCTACCAGAGTTCACTAATGAGGGCCCACATAGTGGTCATTTCACCAGTGTCCTTTGGAGAATACATTAGAATTTCATGCAGCCAGTAGAAAAATGAAATGAGTATATTCAGTGGCGACCTTACTGATCTAATTAACATTCAACTTTTAGTTCGATTTATTAAGGTTTAAAACTTAAGCACCCTCTATAAGAAACTGATCATACTTAAGGGGGAAAACCCAAACAGAAGTTTTGAATCATTGGAATTTTTGCTCTATTTCCTGTTAACATGCTGAGAGTATCATCATCAACATACTCATTCCACACACGTTTTAAAAAGTTATAGGAGCTTTCTTTAACTGGGCCCTATTTAGTCCGCAGCTCATTTATCTGACAATTCTTCTCATAGTTCTTAATTAAAGTGCTCAGCCAACGCACACAACAAAATGAAAAGCAAATCTTCCTTCACTAGAAAATACTATTTTCAAAAGTTAGTTGCAAACTGTCAAGTTTTAAAAACAACTGTGATCTCATTGTTACAAAGAATTTAAAGGTATTTCTGAAAAGGTGTCAGGACTCTACTACTAAGCAGTAACAGTGTAAAAACTGAAAGCAAATATTCTATTCCATGGCCACCAAAATTCCCAGCCAAATCTGAAATTGCATAATGAGCAACAGCTTCTTTGAGTACGTTAAGAAACTACTTCCTTTTATAAAATGTTAATCTGACCTTAAAATTTTGCACTTTACAAACTTAACCTAAAACAGACAAAATGGATGCAAATTACACTGCCTTACTGTTGCCGTGAACACGACCTTACGCGTTCAAGAACTTTCCAGTGAAGGCACCGAACAACCTTTGCTTTGGAGGCATGAATTTCACGATCTACTGAGGAACCCCTGTGAAGCCGCAAATTCCCTCCCCTCTCCTGGAAACCCCTCTTATCAGAAGCATTTAAAGAATTTCTCCACTACAATTAAGCTGACTTGAATGGAACCCTAACATCGCAAATATACTATATATGGAATGAAACACGGCCAAATACATAAATACAAACTAACACGCTCTCTTACAGTCTGGTATACAACTCTGCCCGAACAATCCCACAGCATCAGCGGCAGGAAGATCCACCTGTCACCTGTTTAGCCAGGCCAAGAGACCCTCTCAACCTCCCTGTCTCAACCACATTTGCAGGGGTGGAGGGTGCACCAACAGAAAACTAGAAATACACTGCGAGTTCCAAGGGGCCACACAGTCACAGCGGGGCTTGCTCCTCACTTCAAAGGCGGCTGCAGAAAACCGAAATCGGAAAGGGAACGATGTCAGACCAGCACAGAATCGCTCTCTGTCCCGAAGTCATCTTCACTCGGATCCCGGCTCCCCAAAAGGACTTCTGCCTCCCCCGCCGCCAGCGCACACAAGCCTGCGGGCGGGGAGAGCGCGCCCCCCACTCCCGACACCCCTGCCTGAGCTCCCCCGGCGCCGGTTCCCATGACCCCCTCCCCCGCCACACCGAAGCCCCGAGCCAGGCCCGGCCCGATGCTCCCCACCCCCACCGGTGCGGAGGACTTGGGGGGCCTCCCTCTGCCTCGCCACTGGGGGAAGGACGGGGCGGAGGGAGGAAGAGGGCGAGGAAGGCGCGGGCGCCCCGCGAGGGCCTCGCGAGTCGGCAGAGCCCCTGCCCGGGGAAGGGGAGGTGCGGGGGGCGGAGAGGAGCGCCGCGCGGGGGACCCCGCCGAGGCCCGGCGCGCTGTCCGCTTACCCTTCGCCGCCGCTTCTCCCTCCTCCTCCTCGGCCGCCGCCGCCTCTCCCACTAGGGCAGCCGTCTCCACCGTCGCCGCCAGCGCCGCCGCCGCCTCCGAGTCCACCAGGCAGGGGGGACACCTCAGCCCTTCCTCCCTCCCCGCTCAGCCCCCTCCGCCCCGCCAACTCCCTCCGGCCGCCGCCGCCGCCGCCGCTCCCGGCTGAGGGGGAGGGGAGGGGGTCGGGCTGGGTCGCCCCGCCGGCGGCCGCCGCGGATCAAAAGCGATGGCTGGGCGGCGTCGCCGTGCCCGCGGCTCGGCTGCGGCTCGCTCGGCCTCCCTGCCTCGCTCTGCCCCCACCCCCTCGCGCTCGCCTGCCCTCCCCCCACCCCCCCGGCTCGCGCTCGCGCTCGCTCTCGTCGCCGCTCGTCCAGCCCAGTCCAAACCAAAATACTGTCACACAATATGGCGGCGCGGCGGCGGCAAACACCGCGAGATCTGCGGCCGCGCTGAGGCGGCGGCCGTGACGAGGCCTCCCCTCGCCGGGGTGGCGGGGGAGCGGCGGCGGTGGCGGCGCCGCGGGAGGCTTTTTCCCCGCCCTGCTCCCCTCCCCAGACCCTCGCAGTCCCCACGCTCGACGGAGGCCGAGGGAGAAAGCGGCCCCGAGGCGCAGGGCCGTGCGGGGCTCGCTGTGGCCGCCGGCGGGGGCGGGGGCGGGGTGCGGGTCCCCGCGCACACATGGGGACAGGAGCGGTTTGGGCTGACGGGTGACAGGAGCGGAGCCCCAGCTCAGTCGCGCGTTGCGCAGGGGTCGCCGGGGTCGCCGGGTCCGGGAGCGAGTGGCAGAACTTGCGGGCCGGCCGGCGGCGCGGCTCGGTGGGGACCGGGGCGGCGGAGGGAGCAGGTGGGTCGGCGGCGGCGGCGGCGGCGGCGGGCGCTGAGGGCGGACACACCCCCTTGGAGCCCGGCCGCGCGGAGTGACCGGCGGGAGGCCGGGCTGTCCCCGGGTGCGGGCGGCGGCGGGTAGCCTGGGGCGCCGCGCGAAGTCGGGCTCTGACTTTGCCGGAGCAGTAGTGGGTCGGGGTGGGGATGGAGTGCAGTGGGGGGAATCGTAGTCCTGCAAGGGGTTTGTTGTTTCAACTTTATTTTAATTGCACGTTCCTAGAAGTCCTAGAAGCAGAGCCAAAGACACTTTAGCTTTGAGGGGAGAAGGCGAGAGACTTCAAGTTTCTATCTTCTTAAAGAAATATTTGTGTAATTTCCTCCTAGAAGAAAAAAGTGGAACACTCAGACATTTCTCACGATGTAAAATATTTATTTAAAAACTCTAGCGCTTTCATGGTGTCCAAAACACTACAGCATTTTTCTGTCCCTGTCCAAAATGTCCACATCGCTGCCAGTTTCTTCCATGAAACAGTTCTTACTCCTGAGAAAAATCTCGGAGAACCATTTTTGTTTTTCTATTTTCAGTATAAGCGGTATTATTACAGTGAATATTTTTTAAAGCATCTTTTAAGAAGTATAGCGTTCCCTGTGGTTACTTTTCCCACTCTTCCCTCACCGTTCATTAAAAATACCTGTAATAGTGGAATATAGCACTGATTAAAAACCTTTATCACTTAAAAAGCCAAAAGTATTTAATATTTACAAAATTAGAATTTAAGATTTTTTTTTTATCGTTAAGAGAAGTAGATTTTTTTTTTTATCGTTAAGAGAAGTAAAAGTAGCCGGGCATGTGGGCACAGGACGGTAATCCCAGCACTCGGGAAGCTGAGGCAGGAGGATCACAGTGAGTTCAATGCCAGCCTGGACTACATAGTGAGACCCTGTCATAAATAAATAAATAAATAAATAAATAAATAAATAAATGTATGTAAAAGTAAGTTAAGATTTACAAAATGGAAAGAATTGATGAAACGAAGATACAAGTAAGTATTGTATCCCCCTAGCTTTCCTGAATATCTTCTGTTGGAGAATTTTCTTGTTTACAAGGAAACCATTTACCCCTGTGAAGAGATAAACAGGATGTATGGAATTTTCTCTCATGGTTCACATAAATAAATTATATATATGTATAATCATATATACATATGTTTATATGTATATATATTAAATATATATACTCACATTCACATTGATCATATATATACCGAAAGATATTGAGAAAATTGAAAACTCAGTGAATCTGTTATTTTATCTTTTGTGGTAGCACTTGTTTGTCATACATAGTGCAGTCATCGTGGGGAGTTGGCACATACATACCACATTTTAGTCTTTTCACTTCCATTCTCCTTTCCCTAGGTAATTTTTGGGAATAAAAATTTCTTTTCTTTTCTTTTTTTTTGCGGCACCAGGGATCGAGCTCACGACCTTGCACTTGCCAGGCAGGCATTTAGGCCGCTGAGCTAAATCCCTGGCTCCCTACATTATTTTTAAATAATTTTTTTTAAAATTTGGTGAATGTTGTCGTTACCGTCTTCTAAATTTTTTTTTAGCAAGTTTGAAACAATTGCAAAATCAATAATTTTAAAAGCTGGAATTTGAGAGCTGGGTGGAGTAGCACATGCCTATAATCCCAGCACTTGGGAGGCTGAGGCAGGAGGACTGCCACAAGTTCAAGGCTCACTCGGGCTACCAGCAGAGTTCAGGACTAGTCTGAAATACATAGCAAGATCCTGTGTCAAAAGCAAACCAAAACACAACACCAAAAATCAAAGCAGGACTTGGATTGAGGGCGTAACAGTGGTAGAGCCCTTGTCAAGTTCTTGGTTTGGTTCTGTGCACTCTCAAAAAGCAAAGAACAGCTTTGAACAAGGAAGCGTTCCTTTAAATCACTAAGAGGAAGAATAGAGAGTCATAGATGACAGGTACTCTTAAAATGGAAGTAGTCATTTGTTCCTTGATTACAAACTGGAATTTGGGTCATCCAGGTATTTCTTCTTCCTTATTTAAATTTGGAACAAAAGCCAGGCATGGTGGCACATGCTTATAATCCTAGCACTTGGGAAGGTGAGACAGAAGGATCACTGCAAGCCAGTTTGAGGCCAGCTTGGGCTACATACAAAGTGAGTTCAAGTCCAGCCTGGCCTGCATAGTGAAACTCTTAAAAAAAGACTCCCTCGCCAAAAAAACATTTTGAAACAGAAATAGCTAGGAATCCTTATTTATGATTTTGGTAAATGTGATTTCCATATTTATTACTTCAGGAAATATTCAGAATCACAAGATTCTGGAGAAAATAAAGAGTGGAACGGACTGCCTCCCAGGTATTTTCTGTAGTGGTTGCAGAAAAGTAATTGTGTATGCGTGTGTAAAATCCTTAAACCATATTGAAGAGCTTTTTGGTCTGGTATGGTGCTGTCTGTTAAAATGGAAGCATAATTAAAATTCAGGCCCTCCATTGGTATAGCCACATTTCAAATGCTCAAACCGAGTGTTCTATTTTCACAGAAAAGCTACTCAACAGGCCTAGTAGTCAAAGAAATTACACAAATAGCCTGGATGCAAGGTACATGGTGATAAATACCACAGAAGCTTAAAGGAGTAGAGATTACTTTGCTGGAAGGTAGAAGTGGAAAAAATAGGGCAAGTTTGAAGAAGAAAATTGCATGTAGTCAAGGGGAAGTGAAGCAAGAGTGCTCCAGGCAGAGATAACACAAAGCTGGGAAGGGAGGGACGTGAGAGATGGCACTTAATTCTGTGTGTCTGTAATGAAATATATGAGGGGGGGTAAGGCTTTGTAGTGCTCACAAGTGCTGAGTCAACACTGTTCTCTGGACAACAGGAAGTTACTAAACATCTTCAGACAAGATGAATGACACGATTTAATAGTTCTTTAAGAACAATCTATCATCAGGTATATGACATGGATTAATATGAAGCCATAGAGACCAGATAGCAGTACAACAACCCAAATGAGAGAAATGATATGGTGTGATTTCCTAGTAAGCATGTTTTCAACAGCATATAACAAATCCTAATTTAAAATGCCTTAAATAATAAGTAAATTAGTATCTCACAAATTTAGAAAATCCAAGGTAGAATAGACTCCAGGTCTGAAAGAATTAGAAGCTCAATGATGTCATCAAGGGCCAGGTTCTTCCCATTTTTGTTCTGCTACCTTGGGTGTTAGTATCATTTTCTGCTATTAGTTCCAGGCATCATGAACTATAATATCCAGAGGAAGAAAAAATTGTTCTAGGAGAGGGAAAATGTTTCCCAAAACTGCTTCCTTCAACAAACTTTCTTTACTATCCCCTAGGCTGCAGTTGAGTTGATCCTTAGTTCCTATGGTGAAACAAGTATTGAGGAGTCAAAGATAGCTAGGTTAGAGTAAAAATGACTTGGGAACATAGAGAAGTTATAAGAGAAGCCTGGATGGTTTTTCTAATAGTCCCTCTGAGTTTGAGATGGCAGGGATTGTCTAGCTGGAGAGGGGGGCTGGGAGGATGAGATGACGACTCTTGAAAATACAAGAGAAGTCTCTAAGAATAACATTGCAGGCACAAAGGAAGAGGTTTATAGAAGGAATATTTTTTGGGACAAAATATATAAGGAAAAAAGTGTGTGTGTTTCTGTGTGTGTCCATGTGCATGTGTACAAACTGAAGTCTGGTTCTAAGATTTGTATGGATGCATAAAGGCCTAGACTAACCAAAACAGTTTGGAGGAAGAACAAAACTGAAAGACTCACGCTACCAAATTTCAAAACTTATTATAAGGCTCAGTAATTAAGACAGTGTGGTATTGGCAGAAGGAAAGCTGGATATACCAAAGAAACATAATAGAGAATCCAGAAATAGAACTTGAGAACTTGATTTATGACAAAGTTACTGCTGCAGTTTAGTGTGAAAAGGATAATATTTTGAACAAATGGTGCTGGAGCAATTGGCTACTCATCTGGAAAAAAATATTTTACTCCTACCTCACTTCATATACAATAATTAATTCAAGGTGGATCATAGACCTAAATAGGGAAAAGAATTAAGCTTCTGTTAATCAAAAGACACTGCAGTATCAGGTTAGTATGTAGGGAAAAGAGAATATATTTCAATATGTGTATCTAATAATGGGCTCATATCAAGAATATGTAAAAAAATTCTATAAATAGGAAAAACCAAACAGCTCAATTTTTAAAATGGGAAAATCTCTTGAACCAATACTCTACAGAGATGATTTCCAAATGGCCAATAAGTACAGGGTAAAATGTTCAATATAATTCCTCATCAGTGAAATTTAAATTGCAGTTGAAATGACATATTACTACTGTACATACTCATCAGAATATGTAAAGTTATAGATACTGACAGTGCCAAGTGTTGGCAATGAAAGATGTAAAGCTATCTAAGTTCTTACACTCTGCAGATGAGAGTGTAAATGATCTGACCACTTTGGAAATCTTTGGCACTATCTACTGAAACCAAACATGTGCCTACTCTATGATCCAACTGTAATAGTTAATGTTGTTGCAGCTTAGTTGGGTTATAATGCTCAGATTTTAGGTAAACATTGTTCAGGGTATTTAAGTGAGGGTGATCTTAGATTGGATTCATATTTAAGTTGTCATTGGGTAGGTCTCATCTAATCAGTTGAAGGCCTAAGTAGAAAATCAAAATAAAAGAGCCACGCCTCTCCCCATGAGTCAGTATCAGCATGGACTTTGGGGAGGGAGAACTAGACCAATCCCACTGGAAACAGCGTCAAGCTCGGGCCACTGCCTGGACTGGGACCTCCAGACCAAAGCCTCTCCATGTGAGTCAGCATCAGCAAGGGCTCGGGGGGGAGAACTAGACAGTCCCGCTGGAAACAGCACCATGTGCAGGCCGCTGTGGGACTAGGACCTCCAGAGCCAAGTCTCCCCGTGAGTCAGCATCAGCATGGACTTTGGGGAGGGAGAACTAGACAGGTCCTGCTGGAAACTGCGCCATGCACAGGCCGCTGTGGGGCAGGGACATCCAGAGCCAAGCCTCTCCCTGTGGGCCCCCTCTGGCAGGGACACAGTTAAATCCCAGCTCCTTCAGGCTGGTGGCCTGGCAACCCCGCCCACCCACGCCAAGCAACTAGTGGATCCAAAGAAACACAGGCTCTGATGATAGTTATTAAGGTGAAATGCAATTGAAAGCCTGTGGTGCTTTGGTGTTTCACTGGCCTTGCAGGTCTAGGGCCAGTGGTCTGATCATCTGTTCAGAAGATAGTGGTACATAGCATGGCATCCTAGGGGGGTCTCCTTCTGAGGGTGGTAGCCATTGTTGATTCCCTATAGTCTCACTCTGAAGTCCTATATTGTTTATTGTTTTGTTGGGTTGGGTTTTATTCTCTTTTGCTTTGTTTGATTATGTTATACACAGTGACAATAGCAGCTATTTCAATGATAGTAAGATATATATGGTAGCCATTTTGAATTTACTGTTGTCTTGTTTTGTAGTCTTTTGTTGTATCCATTGTTTTGTTTTTACTGTTTCTACTCTATTCTGTTCTGATTTTTACTGTGTCTGAAAGTATGTGCAGCTATTTTGAAGACAACAAAAGGCATTGTGGTAACTATAGTTGATTGTATATGTTGTGAAGTCCTGTATTACTTACTCTGGTTTGTTCTGATTGGTTTTATTCTGTTTTATTTTCCTTTGTTGTATCCTCTTTAAAATAAAAAAATTAAAATAAAATAAAATTAAAATAAAATAAAAATAAAATTCTCTAGGAAGAATTCTTGAGCTTTTACAGCTGAACTGAAGAACTGGCTCTACCTGGTTTTTCAGCCTAAAGGTTTTCAAACTGGAATTGTATTATCTTCTTTACCTGGGTCCCTGGTTTGTCAGTCTATTATGCAGCCTCCATAATTGTGTGAGTCAATTACTGTACTTAAAAATCATATTAATATCATATGTGATATATGTGTACATATATATGATATATATTCTCCTATTGGTTCTGTTTCTCTGAAGAACTCTAATCCTCCTGGAACTCTAATCCTACTGAGAAATAAGTGCATTTTTCTATAAAACATGAACATTAAGATTTATAACATTTATTCATAATAAACAAAGACCAAACATACACAGAAGCCTTATTCTTCATATCCCCCAATTAGCAACAACCTAAATATCTGTGAATAGAAGGATGAATAAACTGTCATATATTCATAAAATGAAGTATTACTTAGCAATAAAAAAGAATGAACAACTTTTTGTTAATGATCAACTGATTTTTCAACAAGATTGTGAAGTCAAAGAAGCAGGAGAAAATAGTTTCAACAAATTGTGCTGGGATTGGATACTTATATTGGATACTTGCATGCAATTGGATACTTATATGCAAAAGAATGAATTGAAAATTCTCTCACCACAAACACAAATTAACTCAAAATGGGTCGTAGACCTACATGAAAGAGGTAAAAATATATGATTATTAGAAAAAAGTGTAGGGCTGGGCGTGGTGGCTCACACTTGTAATCCCAGCACTCGGGAGGCTGAGACAGACGGATCGTTGTGAGTTCGAGACCAGCCTGGGCTACAAAGTGAGTTCAAGGCCAGCCTGAACAGCATAGTGAAACCCTGTCTCAAAAACAGGGCTGGGGAATCTAGCTCAGCGGTCTAAGCGCCTGCCTGGCAAGCACATGGTCGTGAGTTCAATCCCCAGTGCCAAAAAAAAAAAAAAAAAGAAAAAAGTGTAGGAATTAATCTTCACTACCTGGATTAGGCAATAGTATCTTAGATATTACATCAAAAGCATAAGCTAAAAAAGAAAAAATAGGTAAGTTAGATTTCATCATTTCTCTTGGGTCTTTAACCAAGAGAAGTGAGAACATACATTCATGTAAAATCTTGAATACAAATGTATATAGAAGCATTATTTATAATAGGCAAAAGGTAGAAAAAGTTTAGATGTCCATCAGCTGAAATATTAATGCATGGTACAACATAGATAAATCCTGAGCAACACATCTTACTGAGAGAAGCTAGTAACAAAAGACCATGTGTTGTGTGATTCCATTTACATGAACTATCCAAAATTGGCAAATCCATAGAGACAAAAAGTAGTTTACATGTGGCCAGGAGTGGGAGGGAGAGGGAAATGTGGAGTGATTGCTAATTAGTGTGGGCTTTTTTTTTTTTAGTGGTGAAAATATCCTATAATTGTATGTGGTTTTTGCTTCACAACTCTGAATATTCTAAAATCCACTGAATTTTATACTTTAAAAGGGTGGTTTTTATGGTATGTGAGTGATATCTTAAGTTGTTGCAAAATAAAAAAGAATGTTACCAGTATACACAATAGAATAAATGATCCTTTGAATATTGTGAGGGGAGAATCCATAGATGAAAGAGAACGTATGGTATGATTTCATATACATGAGATTCAAGGTCACATGAAACTAACTGATGACAATACAAGTCAGAATAGTAGTTACCTCTGTGGGGAACAAGGACAGAGTATGGGCTGGGAGGGGCAGTAAAGAAAGAGCCAACTGGAATACTAGAAATGTTCTCCAATTTTGATCTAATTGGTTGTTTGGATTTATATATATGCAAACATTTACTGAGCTACATACTTAAAGACTAGTGTGACTAAGGTCTTTTATGTTTCAATAAAAATATTAAAAAAGGAGAAAAGATAGATAATATAAAGAAATTAAACTTAGAAAAAGAGGGATAATAGAGAGACTGGGGGAGGGAGCTTCATTGTTTCAGTTATGTGAAAAGCAAGGTCTTTTGCTCAGAGTTTTAGGAAGGGGATTAAAATTTTATGGAAAGGAAATAGAGACATTAAAGAAGAGAGACACTTATTCATTCTTGTCTAATTGCTTTCCGGAATAGATAGGTGATTTGTGTGCACATGCTCTTATGTATACAAAATATGGTATGTCCGTGTCTTGTGATGCCTTTGTGGGGGAAGCACCAGAAGTTGTTATTAATTATTTTAAAACTTATTTTATAGAATAATAGAAGTGAGGTCAATGAGAAATGAATAGTCCTCTTCACTCATGGAGTTACTCCTTGTCTTGGTCTACATTTGCAGACTGAAGGAATTAGAAGGGCTAACCTCATTGTCTCCCTTTCTCCATATATCTTAGCCTTTTCATAAAAATAAATTTTATTTTCAGTGGTTTCTATCAGCACAATTAACAATAATTTACAATTTATAATAATATCATCCATCTTTAAGCTAGAATTCCCAATAGACTAGTGATGATGGTTTGTATTTTTGAGGCCAGATTACAATGCAAGATCTTTGAAAATGTTGCTATCATCTGATGTAGAATATAGCATATCGATGCATTAACAAAATGTGATAAGAACTCAGCACATACAAAATTTACTAATTATAAACCATTACCATTAATGTCAATAGTGGAACCACAACTACCACCACCACCAATTCACAATTGAAGACCTTGAGGTTCAAGAGGTTAAACGTCTTACTCAATCTAAAACAACTAATAAGTAAACAATGGGCCTTTGAACAGATCTTGATCAGCTAGACCAGTCCATTTCACCACACCATCACATAAAACATATTCTCTGTGCTTAAACAATTTACAAACTTCCAACAATGACAACAATAAAATGGGTAGACAGCTTAAGAAAAACGAAGTCCTTCTGGGAGTTCAGAAGTGAAGATGACAGGAAACTTTTCTTAGAGATGATTTTCCAGGAGAGCCTTGAAAAAGAGTTATAATTTCAAAAGACAGAAAAAATGGCAGAGCATTCCGGGTGTGTATGATAGCAGGAAAATTAGGTATAGGGTCAGAAAAACATGGAACATATCTTGGAACATTAAATAGCTTAGTTTTACTGAACTATGAGAAAAATGTAGAGTAGTGATGGAAGACAAGATAGAAAAAGGTAACAATGTAAGTTGAATTTCACAGGCAGTGGTATACTGTTAGTCTTATGTACAATGGAATATAAACAGACTTACACTTTATCTGTCTTCTATTTAAGTAGAGAAGGAAGCAAGTGGAAGTGGGCAAACAATGGAGTCACTTGTCCGTAGCCAAAGGAATGGAGACCCTGAACAAACCGGTAGTGATAAAAAGGAAGAGTAAGTAGCAAGAAAAATTTCCATGGTAGATTTTTTTTTCTTTATTATCACTTTAGGCAAATAGAAGAAAGTAGGGAAAAGATATTAAATAAAGCGATGAGACGAAGAGTACATTTTTTTCTTTTACTTTTTCTTTAATTTTTTTTTCTGGCTTTTTGAGACAGGTCTTACTGTACTGTTCAGGATGACCTTGAGCTCACTTTGTAGCCCAGGCTGATCTTGAACTCACAATGACCCTCCTGCCTCAGCCTCCTGAGTGCTGGGATAACAAGTGTGTGCCACCACGCCTGGATTTTAATTATTTTTTTGTTGTACTGGGGATGAAACCCAGGCCTAGTGTGTACTAGGCAAATGCACTTCCACTGAGCTACACTCCAGCTCAAGACTACATGATTTCGATATTGAATCATTGAGTTGCGTAAAGGTGAGAGGTTGAACTTATAGAGAATACAAATAGTCAATGAAGATTTCAACCTCATTGCTAAACAGGTCAATGCAAGCTATTGTCTTGTAGCCTATCATGTGGAGAAAGATTTTTAAAAAAATCTGTTCAGCGTCATAGAAAAGCTTAAGAGAAATATGGAGTTTAAACAAGAAAATGAAAACATTTGGTGAAGGACACAAGGAAAGTTAGAAAAAATAGAAATAATATACTTGAGTGAGAATACTGTATATTTTAAAGATAAAAAATGGCCCCAAGTTTATAAATTTAACTCATTGCAACAAAAAGTTTTAAAATGATTTTAAAGAACATCTGTATATTTTATTAAGTAAAATAAGCAGGTTGTAGAACAGTGTTTACAGCAAGCAATGATTTGTATAAATTATACACGTACACAAGGAAAACAGGGACAACTAAAATCAGAGGGAAAGATGAATATCTTTTATCCCTTTTCCTCTTTTTGATTTTGAAAATTAAAGTTAATTTAAATTAATTAAAAGGAATAGCTAGAAAATCCTCTTAAAAGAGAAATAATTGGATACTGGGGGTAATGTATGATTGATATGACATACCTTATTAGACAAAAATCTTGTTAGAAGAATTAAGTGAATGAACATAAGTAATGTTTGCAGCAGTTTTTGGCATGTGTAGTATTACATAAATATTTGTTATTTTTATGATGCTATTATGGGAATGTCATGACTTTATAGTTATATATTCATAAGGGAATATGTTGATACATTTTTGCTATATGAAGTTTAAAAACTTTGGATGGAGAAAATAAAACAATAAGACAAAAAGACACATAACAAACTAGGAAAATGCTATATAACATACGTAGATAGGTAAAGTCAGTCATTTTATAACTATTTTTGGCTCTCTGTCCTGGGACAAGCCTTGCACTAGAGGCAGGCTAGATTCTGATGAAGAATATGGGTTTTGACCCTCAGAGATGTATAGTCTATGGAGATTAAGAGTTATACCCATTATACAAAGATTATTAAAAATCATAAAAACTCTCACAGCTAAGAGATAGCAAAAGAAAAGTTTTTTTTTAAATATTGCTTATGGTTAAAAAAAATTACAGGATAATAAATTCAGTCTCAGTAGTCAGTTTCACACAAACGAAACCAATGAGATTTATTTGCTTGTTTATTTATGGTGAAGATTTAAAAAAAAAGAAGAAAAAAGAAGAAAAATCTTCGTATTGGATTGGTAGAGACAGAGGCATTCTTATATCCTACAAGTGGGAGTATAATTGGCATAAGCTTCCTGCAAGGCAGTTTAACAGCATGTATTGGAATTTTAAATATGCAAACTGTTTGACCTAGTAATTCCTCTCCTAGGAAGAAGAAATTGGACATATATTTGAATGTGCATGCTGAAGAATATTTCCATCAACATCTTGTAAGGGTAGAAAAACATAAAACAAGTCTAATACATCTTAAGTATTCAGTTGGATTATGGTGCATTGAAACAGCAGGACATGACTCTACATACATATGTTAATGTGAAAAGATGCCACAATATTACACTAGGTGAAAAAGTTAAGTAGATTTCACAACAGTATTCTGACCACTTTTTAAGATGTGGGTATATGTCTGAAGGTGTATATGTATGGGAAAAGTCTAGAAAGATGGGTTCCAAAGAATAACAAACATTGTCTTTGGTTGGTAACATTTGAGATGATTTTTGTTTTATTCTTTGTACCACTTTTGGTGGCATTTTCTAAATTTTAAGCAATGAATATAGTATTTATGCACCAATAAACAAAATAAAGCTATTTAAAAGTTGTTTCTTAAATTATTTTTTTCAAAATCCTTTTAGAATGACTACTGTTTAATCAAAGACATGATAACTGAAATTTTTATTATTAAAGTTCTCATGTTTGCACATTCATATTTTTTGCTATTCTGAGTAGGTAGGGAAATCTTTGTAAATAATAAAATATTTCAAGAATTTGGAACAAAATGACCATCACAGAGTATTGACCTCATTTCTATGATCGTTAGAAGAACTGAAGGAAAAGAAATCCTGACAGTACAATGGACAAGAATTTGAGCAGTGTCAGCCTCTTTGAATTAGGTGCCTGGGCAGAGGGGTAGGTGGTAGAATGGAAGAGAATTGAGTAGTTTGCCTCTTCCTTGGTTTGCCATTGGTCTTCTTGTTCTCAAACTTCATAAATTTCCACACACACCAAGCCTTAGGGTACGAGAGAAAAACTCTCCTCACCCCTGTCTCTCTCCTACCCTTGTTTGCCCTGTTATCTGAACATTAACTACACTTGGCTCTGCAATCTTTACTTTGCTAAAATGGCAGAAAAAAATCCTCGATTCAATCCGGTCTTTTGTGGGACTCAGGAACCTAAAGCTTATCATAATTTAGGCAGAATTACTCTATGACTCACAATGCTACCCATCCATGAACAGAAAACAACTGTTTCCCAGCCTCAGATCTTGGGGCCAGAGAAGGCAAGCTCTGGGAACTATGGAGTTATTGTTGTAAAGAATGTATAATTTCATATAGATTCCAAGCATGATCTGAAAACTAAATAGACAAAAGTACAATTACTGTTGTATATAGGGACCCACATTTTAAACACTTAGGTGAAAAAGAATTCTTATTCTCAAAAAATGTAAAAACTATAAACATGAGATAATAAACTGCGTGGTCTTTCATGCTTTCCTATCTCTGTATTGGGGTTTTCTCATCCCTTTCCCACCCTGACTTTCTTGCCCTGGTGAACCTGACAGGAGCATGATGCCCAGCACTCAGCACTTTTCAACTAGAGCATTTTAGTCCAAATTTTACAGACCTGTAGAATAGCCCCCTACTCCTCACATACTTCTTTCCCTTCCTCTTCTTTCTCTTACAATGAAATGCCCACATAACTTTTTTTAAAAAGAAAGCAAATTTTGGCTGGGGATTTAACTCAGTGGCCTAAACGCCTGCCTGGCAAGTGCAAGGTCAGGAGTTCAGTCCCCCATGCCGCAAAAAAAAAAGAAAGCAAATTTCAATTGTTATGCTGTTTGGAGGTGGGGATAGGAAAAGGGGCTGGATAATTTTTATGATTCCAGACCCAAATATTGGTTTCCTCACTAGAAAACTTCACAAAATTTTCTAAACATCTTTTTCCCCTCCCCCCCCCAAAAAGTTGAAATGCTTACTCTTGTAAAATGAAAAGCCTTATGAATTCTGATGAACTTTATAATAATTAGTCTCTGTATCTCAGTTGGAAGAAAAAAATGACATGTTATGGAAATACATGCATACTTCAGTTGCAGCTACTATAACATTTCCTTAAATAAAATTGAAAAGAATGTTACCTCAGATTTATGAATAACTGCTTTGTCTGTGTTATGTTCAAAGACGGCATTTCACCGAAGCACTTTGTATTCTACCGTATTTTTTTTTTCTTTGAACTGCTTTTCTTTCCACATGATAATGTCAGGAATTTTAGTTTCTAACAACTCATCTATTAACAGTAAAGAACAGGTGGGAGGTTTGAGATAAGGAAATGATTGGGAGGTGCCTTCAGACATTCAATGGTTCTCATGTCCCAACAGTCTTATGAAATTGGATAGTGTCCATAGAAAGCGGAAATGTATTCGAAGTGACAAGCTATGGCAGTGTTTGAATTTCAAGCTTGTGGTGAGCCAAGTAACATTATGTAGCAGAATTTGACCCTAGATTATGTTAATAATGCACATGAACACACCAGGTCAATACCATTTATATTTATAATCTACATGTCACAAAGATATTTGAACAGTACAAAGATATTTGAACAGTAAGACATTCTATTTTTGTCCAAAAAGGTTTCAACATTTTCCAGGTGATGTTTCCAAACTTGGAAGACTGCAGTACTAAGCGACTTTTAAAGAAAGGAATCCAATTCTTTAGGTAAAATGGAGATCCTGTGGAATTCTGGTCATGGTGCACACCTGTGCGGTTTTACATATATAAATCAGGTGCATGTCACATATTTATAAATTTGAGTGCTCCGTGAACTGAAGCCAGAGTATCAGACCTGGCCTTTTGGTGTTGTGTCTGCCCTCTGTTGTATTTTTACCTGTTAGAAAGTGACCTGTTTTATAGTATGTCTTCCTTTGGTAAGTCTGGACATGCCCCACTTCTGAAGCTGCAGAAAGAGAGTTGATCCAACTAAAACAGACCATTCCAGATTGAATTCACAGAGGTCTGTTACTGAAGGAATAGTAAGAACCCACAGGAAATTGGGCTGTCTGGCGAAACCCATTGTGACCATCAGTAAAAATGGAGATGTGATCACTACGAGAAACATAAAGATCTTTAAAAATAATGAGATCTCTTTTATGAGGAAACCACATGAGATGGCCATAAAACCAAGGGTGGAAACCTTAGAAAACACCTCTCTGATTCAAGTTCAGGACTGGGATGAATGAAAGACCATCACCAAGAAAAAGTCAGTGGATGGGAAAATGGAAATGGAAAGTCCTGAACCATGTTACTTAACATTGACATTGGAAGGCGGATGAACATACTGTCTCAAACTTCTAAGCACTCCCAAACTGAGATCTAATCTGCTAAGGTTGCTTAACAAAATTCTACAGTAAAAAAATTTATCTGTTCCTGAAGAAGTAGAAATGACAAATAAATATATGAAAAAATGTTCAGCACCATTGGTCCTTTGAGAAATGCAAATTAAAGCAACACTGAGATTCCATCTCACCCTAGAAAGAATGGCTATTACCAAGAAATCAAACAATACTGAATGCTGGTGGGGCTGTGGGGAAAAGTAACCCTTCTCTACAGTTGGTGGGAGTGTAGACTGGTACAATCACTGGGGAAATCAGTGTGGGGATTCCTCAAAAAACTAGGACTAGAGGTCCCATTTGACTGTTCCTCTTCTTGGTATCTTTCTGAAAGAATTAAAAGCATCATACCACAGCAATATATACATATCCATGTTTGTAGCAGCACAGTTTGTAGTAGCTAAATCTTGGAAACAGTTCAAATGCCCATCGACTGATGAATGGCTAAAGAAAATGTGGATTTTTTTTTTATACACTACAGTACTATTCAGTTATAAAGGATAAGCTTTAGACCTTTCTAGTTAAATGTATGCACCTTGAGGACATACTCTTAGGTAAAATAAACTGGACACACATGTGTCAATACCACATTGTTTCTCTAGTGTAAGAAACCAAAAGTGTAAATGAGGACCAAAATTCATAATAGATATTGTGAAACAGGAAGAAAGTGTTCAAAACTAAGGATGGGGGAGAGGAAAGGGAAGGGGAAAATGATGAGAAAAGGAAAAAATGAAAACAAAAATTTTGTAAATAAGGAGAGAAATGGGGGTTGGAGGGAGGGTAGGGGAATAGCTATTACCAAGAAATCAAGCAATACCAAATGCTGGTATTGGAATGGTGAAAAAAAGAATCAAGTTGTGTCATGTACAAATTCCCTACAGTGAATGTGATCATTATGTATACCTAACATGTACCAATAAATGTAATTAATTAAAAAAGAAAAAAATTTACCTGTTCCTTTAGTGTCAAGTTGAAATGCCACCTATGCAGCCACTTTCCCCAATCCTCCAAACAGATACTTTCATTCTTCTTTCAGACATTTTCTGTATTTGCTTTGTGCCTTTCTCAAAGCACTTAACCTGAGTCCCTCGTTCCATTGAGATCCCATGTTCTCAACTTCATGAATTCATGTTGATCTTTATATCCACCATGGTCCCTAGCATAAGCTCTTTTCCATAATGGGCATAGCAAATGTTTCAGTGATGAAATGGATGATGAGTATATTCTTTAGATGATTCGGTAAAATGTTAAATTAGGTACAAATATATCTGTCATTGAATCAACTAAATTAGAAGCATGTAAAACCTTAATATTTTTACTACACAATAATATGTAAGTAGTGTAGAAATTGAAGAAAATACAATCCAAAAATATGTTGAAAGTTTAAATTAAAAGAGTCATTACTGTAGAAGACACATTGCCATGAAACCACTCAAAATAGCCCTCCTTGCCAGGCGTGGTGGCTCACGCCTGTAATCCCAGCACTCGGGAGGCTGACACAAGAGGATCGTTGTGAGTTCGAGACCAGCCTGGGTTACAAAGTGAGCTCAAGGCCAGCCTGAACGGCATAGTGAGACCCTGTCTCAAAAACACCAAGGCTGGGGGATCTAGCTCAGCGG
>RJWT010017156.1:0-19492 GCA_004365215.1 Cuniculus paca | reverse complement strand
GATCTATGGTTTAAAATGTATGCACAGGGGAAAATCTGTTCAATAAATTAAGCTACACAGGTAACTCACTGGGGTAAGAGTTGGGCATGAAGCAAACTACGCAGTGGCTTGAGTTTGTCACTCTTCACTATACCACTTAGTTCTTGCATACGTACACTGTGAGCATGCGGACAGCTTTTATCTTTGCTGTACAAAATTGAGGGGCATAGATGTGATGGACAGAATTCTCAGAGAGCCTCAGGATCTCTGTCCTCTAGTGCTCATAACTCCTGTAATCCATGCCCTTTGCAGAATCAAGGACATGCTTCTAACTGAGAAATAGAACAAAGATGAGGCCATTTTGCAGATATCTTCAAGACGCCATCAGTTGATTGTGAGTTCAGCAAAAAGGAGTAGATTTTTGAGTGGCTCTGACTTAATTAGATGAAAGCTTTTAAAACAGGAACTGGTCCCCTCCGGAGGTGACAGGCTGTCTGTGCAGATGTGAGGAAGTTAGTGGCCCTGTCAGAGGAGCCCACGTGGCAAGGAAAGGTGGCAGCTTTGAAAACTATGGAAGCCCAGGGGAACTGCTGGGATTCAAGAGATCTAAGGCTGCTGGCACCAGGGTAGTGCTGCAGTCACAGGGCCAGCACCCCAGTGAGCTCCGAAGTAGACTGTTCGCTAGTCAGCCTACAGATGTTAGCGCAAGCAGGCTGACATCTTAATTACAGCCTCGGGAGACCCTGGCAGCATTCTGACCCATGAAGATAGTGAGGTCATGTGTGTGGTTTGAAGTTGTTGGATGTGTGGTCATTTATTACTCAACAACTGAAATCCAGTCTGGTTCCTAAATGACTAGCTAGCCTCTCTACTCGCATCCCTGTGGCTTCATTTGTCACATGTAAATCTTGACATTGTTTTAAAAGTGAATATCTCCTTTCTCATGCTCAGATGTACTGAAAGGTACAGGTTTTTTAGGAAGTTGTGACTCCTGGAATCACCCTTTTGAGGGAGCACCCTTGTGGTTGACAAACTTCAGACAGGAAGATAGATGAACCCTAAGGGGAGTTCCAGCATCTGTCAGGAGAGACAAGAATGATGCTAGGTGATCCAAAGGTGAAACCCAGGAAAGCTCCTCTCCGCATGAGGAAAATAATGGTGTGTTTGCTGCTGCTTTTTTGAGTTTCATTATTGAAAATACTGAATATGTGTGCATACACACTTAAATTTTTGAGCAACGACTATTTTTGCTTTACTAAATTGAGAATTCTCGTTTTCTGTTCTGAAAAAAATCAAAGAAGAAAATAAAGATTCACATTAATTCTTTTAGATTGTGACTATGAACTCAAAAGACCTTTTAAAATATCTTTTACTACCTAAGAACTCTTTTTCCTCTTTTCTTTTCTCTGTCTTTCTCTCTTTCTCTCTGTCCCTGTCTGTCTGTCTGTCTCCCTCCCTCCTCCCTCCCTCTCTCTCTGTCTCTCCCATCTCTCATTCTCTTTCACACTTCATTTTGGGGGTTTTGATATCTCTTGTTTCCTCTCCATATAATGCCCCTCTTTGCTTTAGGTTTATATTTTTCTACCTCATAGTCCAACAAGGATCTTTGGTTTCATGTGTTGCCATGGAAACCCCTCTGTACAGGCAGTCACTTCCTCAAACATAAAATAATTAATACATTTTACATATTTATACCTTTTATTTTGAATATTTGTATAATCATTGGATTTTGTCTCTATTTGTTTTGTTTTTATTGAGTATGTTCTGTTTCATGTATTGCTACACAATTTCATATAGCATGTTTCTTTTGAGTAATTAAGCATCTGGTGTAAGTGACATTTCCAGGTAATAGGGAAATAGTGTTTTCTGTAAAGGTGTTGGGATAAAGTCTGTCCATTTTGAATATAAGTAGTACTGACATCCTACCTCACACCATATAAGCAAGTAAAAGTGAGATGGAATAATATTTAAAGACTGGGGGAATGCAAATTACTAGAATATGCAAAAAATACTTTTTATAAAGGTAGAGTGGGAGAAGACATTTCTAAATATGACACAAAAACCAGAAACCATAGAAGAAAACATTGGCACATTGCCTACTTAACACTGTTAAATTTTCTATTGGCAGAAGACACAGTGGAAAAAAGGGAAAACATAAATTACAGGTTAAAGAGAACATTCATAAGATATTTTAAAACGAAGATAACATATGTCTCATTCCTAGCACACAAAAGTGGCCCATATAAATCATTAAGAAAATAAGGTCTCAGGAATCTCTGGATGAAACCACTGTTATCTCTTAGCCACAATACCAAGGGTGTTTCAGCAGTCAAATACTACAGTCCATGGCCAGGTGCTCTGGGTTCTTCTGGAGGAGGCGCCTTTCAGTGACTTGTGGACATTGACCATGGTGTCTAGCCCATTTTCTCCTTTCCTGATCCAGGTAGTCCCACAATCCTCAACTTTCATTCCAGTTTGCAAAAAGAGTACTGTACCTCTTTGGAAAATAGCCACTGTTTTTTTGACCTGGTCCCTAGATGAAGAAAACCACCTACTCTGCTTTTTCCATCATGGTTTTGGAGACATCTGGTCTACCACTGCCTATTTGTTCTTCAGTTGTTGGCTTTCCTCCAGAAAGGGAATTAAGAGGAATATAGAGTCAAGGACACAATCTCTTTGGGCCACCTTCTCAGAATACCCCTCTTTCTGGTTATTTTAAGCATCTTACTACAGCCTTCAACATGGTAAGCTTTTCTTGACTTGTCTTTGCATCCCCAGGGCCTTACAGGGAGTGTGCATGCAGGGAAATATTTGGCAAGAGTAAGCAAATGATTTAATGTGTGATGAAGTGCAGATTGCCAAACCACTGTATCTTTTCCATCCAAAAATTCAGGGTCGGTGGTTAAAGTAGTTGTAGTAAAGGTGCCAAGTGTTGAGGCATCAAGGGGCTATGGCATACTGAAACATTTATTAAGACAGGAATATATTCACTGATATGATGTTTCAAACAATACCTAAGAAAGAAGTCTTTTAGATGCTTCAAAGGATGGCAGGATACATTTTTTCCTAAGACCCATAAAAATAAGTAAACATTCAGTGTTTCATAAGAAAATCTGACGTACAGAAATACTCAGACACTCCACCGAGGAGGCTGGAATTTACGTCAAATGTTTTGGCTCTTGCTATTCACACCACATCCTAAATAGACATTTATTACACTTCAAAGTTGTGTGATATTTGGATATTTAGATTTATGATATTTAGATATTTGGACAGATGCTGTTTGGATATTTGAAGGATCTGTAGATAGAAGTCTGTAAATAAAACTTAATCATTTGCAATATTATGCTTCTACTATGTTTTCTAAAGCTACCTGGTATTTGATTTAACCTTTTTTTCCTTCTTTTGATTAGTTATTTTTTCATTCCTTTCTCCCCTAGGTCATAGACATTTTAACAGGCATAGAAAATATCTCTTAACATGCACCAAAATTATTGAAATTTTATTTTTTTTTTATTTTAAAGAGAATAAAACAAAACAAAACAAAATAAAACAGAACAAAGCATCAGAACAGAACAATGCAAGCAATACAGGACTTCAAAACAAGATATCAGGAAATCAACAGCGGCTACCACAAAGTCTCTTGTTTCTTCAAAATAGTTGTTCACATCTTCACACACAATAAATTCAAACAAAACAAAATAATATAAAACCAATAAAAACAAAACAAAACAGTGAAAGCATTACAGGCCTTCAAAACCAGACAATAGGCTACCATATGTCTCTTGTTTTCTTTGAAATAGCTGTTCATACCTTCTCACATACTGCAATCACATAATAGAAAACAAATTAAGCAACCAATCAAATCAAAGAATAAAAGCATTACTGGACTTCACAACATAAGGAGAAATCAGCAATCATAATGTCTCATTTTCTTCAAAGTAGCTGTTCATACCATCACACATAATAAAATCAGTTCTTGTAAACTCTTTAGGAGTAGTTCTAGGCATGTATAAGCCTATACATGTACATCTATCCTTTCTGTGTTAGATGGAATAACAAAACAAAACAAAACACAAGAAAAAGAAGAAATGAGACAAATAAATAACAATAACAGAGAGCCCAAAACAGTAACAATATAGGCTTTCAAAACAAGTTGGTAGGAGCATAATAAAGATTGTTAGTTTGTATAGTTATCTTCAAAAGAGTCACTCAGATTGCCAGATACTGACAAGTAAAATTGAACTAATCCTATCAATGTTAACTGTTTTGTCCCAAGAACTAATAGAATTAGTAGTATAATCAGCTATTTTAAGTGTATATATACAAATTTATATTTTTTTTCTTTTCCTTTCCTTCTTTTCTCCTTTTCTCTGAGTTGTTTTTTTTTCCTTTTGAGCAGTTTCTTACCCTTTCACAATATTTATTGAAGATTTTGCATCGTATTGACTCTTTCAGGTTCTTACACTAGGGAGACAATATGGAATTTACACATGTGAGACTGATATCTTTCACTTATGAGTGTGGTCTCAAGTTGCATCCATTTACCTATAAAAGCTTCAGTGTGATTCTTCTTTTAGCTAAGTAGTACTCTATTTCATAAAAATACCACATTGTTTTTATCCATTCCTCAGTTGATGGGCATTTGGGTTGTTTCCAAGATTTGGCTATTATAAATTGTGCTGCTATAAACATGGGTGCACATTTATCACTGTAGTATGATGTTTTCAATTCTGGGGATATGCCCAGAAGTGGAATAGCTGGGTCAAATGGGATTTCCAATCCTAGTTTTTTGAGGAATCTCCAGACTGATTTCCACAGTGGTTGCAGCAGTCTACACTCCCACCAACAGTGGAGAAGGGTTCCTTTTTCCCCACAGCCTCTCCAGCATTTGTTATTGGTTGTTTTCTTGATCTGGCCATTCTTTCTGAAGTGAGATGGAATCTCAGTGTTGTTTTAATTTGCATCTCTTGTATGACCAGTGATGTTAACATTTTTTCATGTATGTATTTGCCATTTGTCCTTCTTCAGCTGAGAAGTGTGTTTTCATCTCAGATGCCCATTTTTGGATTGAGTCTTTGAATTTCAGGGACCTAATTTTTTAATTCTTTATATGTTCTAGATAGAAGTCCTTCGTCTGAGGGACAGTTGACCAAGATTTTTTCTCAATTCGTGAGTTTTCTTTTCACTCTGTTGGAGATTTCTTTTGACTTGCAAAAACTTTTTAATAAGTCAAGATCCCAGTTGTTAAATCTGGGAAGTATTTCCCATGCAGTTTGATTTTTGTTCATGAATTCTCTGCCTACCCCTATGTCTTCAAGATTTCTACCTACAAATTTTAGAAATTTTAAAACCTTCTTTTAACTGCATTTTCTTGGTCCTCTTTTAAAATTACTATAACCTCTAATTTCTGTTTTAATTAACAGTATTTTAGGATTTGCAAACTTATTAGTGATTACATATGTCTTGTTAAGTGTACAGAAGTGAGTCATATGAAATGTTATGCTACTTTTAAAGAATTTTAAAGGAATGATAAGATTTTTAAATATTGAAATTCCATATGTAAGTGAACTTCTTTTATAAAGGCAATAGAAATGTAATCAAGGTCACCATGAAAAGGAATTATTTATACTAATTGTGTTTGGATAGAAATACCTGTAGCTTGAAATCCAGCAGTCAATGACCGAAAATATATCTATGAAGCTGGAAAATCATTATAGTTAGAACCAATATTCTCATACCAATAATAATAATAATAATAATAATTAATATTATTATCATTGGCCATTTCCTAATCCCACAACTAATATAGTTCTGGATGATAAAAGATAACTGCACATTAATTTTATGTTGTAATTTCATTTTTAAAAATCTCTGGACTTTATTCATGTTTTTATTATCCAAGAAAACTACTTACCTTTTATAGCTCGATGGTTGGTAGGAAAAAGGAAACTTAGATCAAATCAGTCACCAGTGACTCAATATGGCTCCTAAACTTTCTGCAGAAATTGTTGCATATTATTCCACTACATACTTTTTAACCAATAAAATAATTTTCTGTGTGTCTAACAAGTCATTATCTTCAGGGTTTACCCATATTTCCATATATCTGCAAGGAGATTTGTGTATTATGGCCAGAAAGTTAAGAAATTAATCCAACCTCATTATTTTACAATAAATGACAGTGAAGAACAACAAATTTAGGAAACTTTACTGTTGTTATTTGGTCCAGTAATCTTTTCAGAAATATATATTCACAAGAAGCCCCTTACATACTTGCAAATAAGTTGTCACAATTCTTGACAATGTTCCAATTAATTTTGTTGCACAAAACTAAATTTAAATAATCCTTTCTAATGTATCATTCAAGTTAAAATGGTAGCAGTATTTATTCAGTGTCCTCTATGTTTATTGCTACAGAATTTGAAAGCTGATTTAACCTGTATGATTCTCTTTAACAAAAAACATATCAAGAATTATGTGAATATGGTTGAAATCTTTTTAAAATTACCAATTTACAAATATACAAACCATGACCACATAGTTGCCAAAAAGCTTGAAAACAAAGATCATCAATCAAAGTTTTCCTGAGCAGGATATGAGTTTTGAGCGGCAGAGCAATTTACTACAAGGGAGAATTATTTCAAGTGCTTTTCCAACCAAGCTATTTGATGACTTTTAATTTACTGTTGCAAGATAACAGGATCTCAAAACAAGAAATTTGTTATCGTTGAAATTCCAATTCATGTCAGTAGCAAGTAATAAATACTCCTTATTCTGGAGATTTGCAAATGATGTCATACTTATGTAAATACAGACAATTTTATGTGAATATCAGGGCCAAATGAAACGGTTTTCTGATGAGGGAAGCAGGCGGACATGAGACATGAGCCACTGCCATGACAGAAGTTTGCTCTGATATTATTAACTCTTCAACAAAAAAATTTCTATGGAAAGATGCAGGATCTGGAGTGGACAGGATCCTCTTGAGATTGTGCTTGACATGGACAATGTGTTAGTCAGCTTTCTGTGCTTTAATAAGCACCTGAGAAAAGAAATGTTAGAAAGAGGGAAGATTTATTTTGGCTCATGGTTTCAGAGCTTTGAGTTTACAGTTGCTGCTGCTGTTGCATTTGAGCCAGTGGCAAGGCAGAACATCACGGTAGAGAGTACATGATTGAATTAAATTGCTTACCTCATGGTGACCAGGAAGCAAACAGAGAGGAAGGGGTCTGGGTCCCCGTGTCCCCTTCAAGGTCATGGTACAAATGACCTAATTTCCTTCTACTAGGCCTTGCCTCCTAATGGATTTACCACCTCCCAGTAGTGCACAGGCTGGAACCTGAGCTTTGCACATGGGGCCTTTACAAGGTAGTTACAAACCGTAACAGGTGACTATCTGACCTGGCTCATTAACTCTGAAGGTCTTTGTGTCACAATATTTCCTTAAGCCCTTTCAAATATCAATCCACGAGGATTAACTAAAGACAATCAACAAGGAGCTGGGCATGGTGACTCATGCCTGTAATCCCAGCACTAGGGAGGCTGAGACAGGAGGATCATTGTGAGTTCAAGACCAGCCTAGGCTACAAAGTGAGCTCAAGGCCAGCCTGAACGGCATAGTGAGACCCTGTCTCAAAATGACAAGGGCCAGGTAACTAGCTCAGTGGCCTAAACGCCTGGCTGGCAAGCGCGAGGTCATGGGTTCAATCCCCGGTGCCGCAAAAAAAGACAATCTACAAGGTATCTTACCTTAGAACTGTTACATAATCGATGCCAGGAAGCACTAAGATGAGTACAGAAAACGAGGTCTCAATTTTCAAGAACTTTGTTCCAGTTCTGATTTCAGACAAATGAACAATACAATGCACATTGAATATTAATGAATCCAGAGGGTTTGTACAAGTAAAATAATTGAATATATTCAGTTCATTTGTAGATACGTGTGTCAGTTAGTGTGCTGGGGATTTAGCTCAGTGGCCCAAGCGCCTGCCTTGCAAGTGCAAGGTCATGAATTCGACCCCCAGTACAAATAAAAAAAGAAAAAAGATTTTGTTTAGTGATTTAGTATTAAGAATTTTCTAAAAAAATCTATTTGTGTTTTAATTACTTTATTTTTATATTATTGATATCATTGACAGAAATTCCTTATGATTTTTTAAAGTTTAAAGGCCAATTCAGTGAATCCATTTTTACATTAAAATTTGTGACATCCAAATTATTTTCTTTTGAAAGTAATTTAGGTGGACATTTCTCACCACAGACAATGAATATTAATGATACTGTCTGTTTAAATATTTTCCAGTTTAATGAAAACTCGGGGGATTAAATTACCTTTGTCATGCCATAGAAACTGGTAAGACAGACAAACATAAAAACCAAGCATGCTTGGAAACTATTATTTATTTATGAAATAGCTGCCAATTCATTTTTCTTCTCCTGGTCACTCCAGTTTTTCAGAGAGTAGAAAACATTACATTCCACATTTTAATCCAGCTTAATGCAAATGGCACTTGAATGTTGGTCCTCAGTTTCAATTCTGTTTTATTAAATATAAAATTATTGGCGGGTGTGGAAGATGCTGGTTCCTTCCTGTTGATAAGAGTCCTGATTTTATAAGCTAATGGAAGAGTATGCTGTTCAATCTCCATTTATCAGTAACTTTTATCAGTGTGGAAAAGAAGTTGGCAGGGAGGCCTGTTGATCACCAGGCAAACCAAAGAGTGAATAAATGATTTTTTTTGTTCTATTTGTTACCCCACTACAACAATGCCCTCACCCTATCCATTCTCTACCACTTCTTATAGTTTCCTTCTCCTAGGAGAGTGACTATAGGCTTCATTAATCAGACTCCCTGACCTGTTGACTTCAATTCAGGTCTAGCCAGTGGGAAGTATTGTTAGTCTACTGGAGGGCAAGAAGAGAGACATAAATGTCTATCCCCTGTTCCCCTCTGTTTCAGCATCACATTTCTGGTAGTGGCTATTTCCCCAACTTTAACTACCAATAAGTAATCCTTCTATGGTCCCCAGCTCTCACCAGGTACATTAAAATTTTTTTCTGTCACTGTCACAACTGCCCTATCCTTCTGTCACAATTCCACTGCCACCCTGTCCCTTCAGTTCATGGTTACAATAGCTCCCAGCAGTGGCTAATCCTTGGTTATTCCAGTTGGTCTTGCTTCTCCTAACCTGCTCACACCTCAAAGTTCTGTTTTCATTAAAGTCTTCTCAGTTAAATTATGAGATTTGAATTTATTTATATTTGTTTTATTTTGTTTCTGGGATCTCGACTGGTACAGGAGTTTTAAATTCCTGGTTTGGGAGCAATTAGGAAAAAAAGCAGTGTTAACATGAGGATTCCAATGGAGCAGATGGTTTAGTCAAGCAAATCAGTAGCTCTTGGTGTAGCTATCCCTAATGAATAGATGTTTATACCCTTCTTGTCTTTCTGACCAGTTTTCTTTTATCATGAAATCCTGTGAAGTCATCTTGGAATATTGTTTAGTAATCTTCTTTGAAGTTTTTTTTTGTTTTTGTTTTTGTTTTTTTTGCGGCACCAGGGATTGAACTCATGACCTTGCGCTTGCCGGGCAGGCGCTTAGACCACTGAGCTAGATCCCCAGCCCTGGTGTTTTTGAGACAGGGTCTCACTATGCTATTCAGGCTGGCCTTGAGCTCACTTTGTAGCCCAGGCTGGTCTCGAACTCACAACGATCCGCCTGTCTCAGCCTCCCGAGTGCTGGGATTACAGGAGTGAGCCACCATGCCTGGCTTGTTTTTTTTTTTTTTTTTTTGTGCACAATTTGAGATATAACTATTTCATTGAATAATGTCATCAGGATGCAAAGAAATTTCCATTGGTTTGGAATTATGGATACATAAAATCGGAGTTCCTGAAGTTGCACACGATTCCTAAGCATGCATTTATGAAGGTAAATACACTGAGTGATTTGCTTTAATTAGAAATCCAGGATGAGGTAAAATGGTGATTTGGCTCCTAGTAATGTTAATAACATTTTGAGCAGCCTTTGAAAAGGTCAAACATCACCTATGCCCTGCATCATTCAGACCATATCTGGAGACATGCTTTTACTTAGAGCACAGCCATGAGCAGGGAAACAGCCAGGAAAGCTGAATAGAGAATGGTTTCAAACTCTGGGTTTTAAGTACTGGATTTCAAAGTTCTGCATTTTACTCTCTAATCCCCTTTACTAGCTGTGCATTTTAGACAAACAGTACGTCTGCTGTCCGGCATCGCTGAAATCACCATCCTAAGACATAGGAATTATTCATGGAGAGAAAATACAGAAAGGGACACCTGGTATGTCTTAAATCTCCTACAATAGCAAAGGATGCTTACTATTAGGGTGTGAGTAGCCAGGAAACTACAATATGTGAGTAATGGCCCAGGGACTTGGGGACAATCTAACTTGTAGGGGAAAAGGCACACTGTTGGGCAGGACAGGCTTCTTTAGAACTGGAAGATCGTCCAGTAGCAAACCGAATTGTCCTAGGAAGTCAGAATGAAACATTAAGTGGAAGTTACAGGAAAATATAATTTGGCCTCACATCAGAAATGCCTTTCTAGTTTTTGGAGCAGTCCAATAAGGAAGCAGGCTGATGAGCAATGTCTTTCTGAGATATTGGTCAACAAAAGCTGGATAATTACTGGGTAGAATATGATTTAAGCAGGAACTCCTTCAACAAAGGCTGAAGAGGGAGGGGAGGACCAGGAGAAAGGGTGACAAGATGACCTTTAATTTCCCTTTGGGCTCAGTGATTTTGTGCTCTTCTGTGTATGTTGGACACACTATCAGGAAAATGGCTGCAACTCTTATTTGTATTCATGTTGCCCTTTTTTAAAATCAGCTCTTGGCAACAGTCCTGAGACATGTTGTCCCAACTCGTAATGATAATCCCACATACATTTTCCTGTTGTGATGCCCTTGCTTGCCAGAGGCTTACTGGGTGGAACACAATGGCTTCTGTATTGCCAGTCTTGCAGACTTCGTTAAGGAACTGCGTTCTCGAATAAAATCTCCCTGAATGATTTCACCTTCTTTTTCTTTATCAGAATGAAAAGCGTATCACCCAGGAGGAAGGAACTTTACAGTGTTTGTGTTTCTCGGTTCACCAGGCCAGGTATTTTTATCCTCATTGGGTAGGCTCTAGAAACCTTCAGTGCGCACCAGTCTTGTGCCTTTTACTTTTCCTACCAAAAGTTGATAATTACATCTTTTCAGAGATACACAGCATGTGCCACGTTTTCAGTGGGAGCAGAGCCTTTGTATGGCAAAGTGGCTGATACACTTCTAACTAAATCTGTGGATGTGTTATGTTTAGAAGGCAGCGGAAGAAGCCCGAGCTGGCAGAATAATTGCTGTGTTAGGATGCCACTGAAGACGGGTTGTGTACCCAAGATTGTGAAAACCCTGTCTTATAAAAACTTGTTCCAACATCAGGGCTCCTACTGGGACAGAAATAACAATGCCTACCATTTCTGAGCACATTTGGAGAAAATGTCAATGCACTAGCTCAGGGATAATTCATTTTTGAAAAATGAGGGTTCTTTCTAGTGAATATGTCTTTTGAGGAGGCATTTTTAGTTTTTCAAACTGTTTTCTTCCTCTGTCTGGATTTTAGCTGTTTCTGTGAGCAATGATGACAAAAAGTAAAGAAGTGAATCCCATAGAAATCAGTCTCAATTGTTTAGGGTCACACGGGTAGCTTCTAGGTAAGAAAAGAAATTATATCTGCTGAAAGGCATGACACGGGCTATTGATAGCATGAACTTGGAGATCCCTTCCATTTCCAAGGTTCTATGATTTCAGGATCACAAAATCTCCTAGTAAGTGTGACGTTTCATTACTCATCCATTTCACATACCAGCCACGGGGGGGAAATCATAGAGTATTCTTCAAAGCAAATTCAAACTAAAAGAAATTGGTTGGTTTCTTCGGTATGATGGATATTGCTATGGATGAAAGAGACACTTGGAAACAGGGAAATAAAAAACAACTTATACTTACTGTTAGTTTTTAGGTCTAAAATGTCCCCTCTCCCCTGCCAGGTGAATCCACTGATGAGTTCCTGGCTAAATGGGCTGTTAGAAGAGTGTCTGGTCTGAGGAGGCAGGCTGCTGGGCATGTGACCGGAAGAGTGTATCTCCCTTCCTGGCTCCGTCCTTTGCTCTCTGGTCCCTGGCTGCCAGGGACCGGACATCTTTTACTCCTGCCTCTTTGTCATCCTGTTCTTACCTTGGAGCCAGTGACCATGGACTGAAACCTCTTCTCCTTTAAACTGGGGGTGTTGGGTACTTTGTCCCAGTGATGAGAAAGTGACTTAGATATTTACTGAGTGCTGTTAAGATTCTAGGTGTTACATCAAGCATAATGTATAGGTGCTACTCCTTTCACTGACACTGAGGGTTGTAGATATTCAGAACAGCATCACCAAACTGACACTAAACAAGCACCACCTTCGCTTGGGCAGAGTCCTGTTTCTCTAGAGCAGGCATGAGTGATTCATGACATCACATCACATCCCTGTAGACCCCAGATTTCAGTGCAGTCATCATTGACCTGCCATGGCTTATTACCAGGGCCTCACTCCTTCAAGTGCATTGGGAAAGAGAAGTGGGAAGTTCCCCTAGTAGGCAGGTGCATCTTAGGGTGAGTACATATTCTGGGGACAACCTATGGTCAATTCCCAACCTCTTTGTTCCCCAAGCCATTTCCAAGCTCTAGACTGGAAAGTTCCTCAGAGTGTCACCAGCAGGGCTGAATCTCTCGCTCAGTACAAAGTGGCAAGGAACTCATTTCTGTATTTTTTTTATTGAGATCTTTTCCTTGCCTGTCTGTTTCTTCCTGCTCCTCATTTCTGCTTCTTGTGATCACCTCCCACATGAATTTCCTACATTCACGTCTTTGTCTAAGGGGCTAGCTTGAGAGGAAATAAAACTAAGATACTCCCTAAGAATAAGTAACTGCCACGTTTGTTAATGGACTACAGTATGCACCCTACCATGCAGCTGACTATCGCAGAACCTGAGCTACTTTGGGGATAACTCTGTAGCACCATATCTCTAACGATGTGATAGAAGTTACTGGTAATATCCTGAAATTTGCTTTTGAAATTCGAATATTTAATAAAAACAAAAGAGAATCCTCACCCCACATTAACACGACTGCTTGAAAATTTTCAAAAAGCCTAATGATTTTGCATGAATATTTGAAGATCATTTTCCAAGGCTTCCTTCCAACCCACTCCCGGAAGCGATCTGCTATTAATTTCCTTTGCGGTCTTAAATGAGTCAGAGGTGGTAGGTGACATGGCTGTGTTCCTTTTCTTTTTGAAAAATTTCACAACCAATCTCTTTCCATCTAAACAAATACCTCATATTAAACTTGAATGGATTAAAAGGACTGCATCCCCTTGGAGAAGAGTTTTACTATGAAAGCAGGGAATGAAGTCATCATACACATTTTTCTTTGAATTTCTCCTCTCTGAGATGAATAGGCAGAGGCATCCTTCATTCAGTGCCATCTTAGGTGGCATCTTACATGTGAGAGCAGCTTACTTCTGGAACATGACCCTAGCATGAGAACTGTGCCACTGCAGTGCCATTTGCTTCTTTCCTTTGATTTCTTCAGTGGCTTCCTTAATCAGCTGAGTGACTTTGCTCTTTACTTCAAGTGGAAGGAGTACTGAGGCATGCATACCTTTCTTTCCTTAGCCTTACAGTGGAAGCGCCACCCCTTCTCAAGGACACGTTGTTGACAGGATGATACGCTACAAAATTCCATGCTTCATAGCTTTTATTTGAGAAATTCTACCATCCTCGTGCAGGACATAAAACTGAGTCAATAAAATTGGAGAAAAAAAATAAAAACTTCATTCTTTGAAGGTAGTGCTATCCTAGCCAGTTATCAAAATTTTTTTGAAAGGCCTGGGAGGTAAGAACGCATATCAACTAGTTCAGTTTTCCACGGTAGAATTCATCATTCAGTCACCAAGTTGTGAACACTTGGCTTGTACCAATGAAAACATTTGGTAAAATTTGTGCACAGCGCCGGTGGGTATATGCACCAACTGATCAAATAAGATGGGATTCTAACTGCTGTCATGTTCAAAAGTATAACAACCCTGGGAGTAGTGCTAGCTCTGTGCAATGATACAAAAACCTACACTGGTTTTCCATCCATTAAACACATTTTTCACTTTTGAACCACATAGTATTCCCTCAATTCCATATTCAACTATGTTCAAAACTGACCATGTCACAGTTTTTTGTCTATTTAAAAATTCACTCAGTCTTCTTGACAAGAAACAAACAAACAAATCCTTCAAAGGATAAAAATTAAATTTACATTTAATTACAAATGGTAAATGGACTTGTGTATTTTTGACTACTGGAATCTATTCAGATTGTCTTCTTTAAATAGTCATTTTAAATTGCAGTAGTCCTTATGAGAAATTTCTTTCCTTCTCTCATTCTCTTCCCTCTCTTCCCCTACTATCCCCTCCCCTTTTCTTTTGTTTGTATGTATCTCCACCCTTCCTCTCTCTCTCTCTCTCTCTCTCTCTCTCTCTCTCTCTCTAGAAGTTTTTGAAAGAATCATTTTTGTTTTAATAATCATGAAAATCTCCCTGGAACTCAGTTCTATAATTTTATCCTATTTTTAAAACTGAAATCAACTATAAGAGATCTACTAAGAAAATTTGAAGCAATTTTAATGGTGACTATTATGTTAAGTTGGTAATATTCATGAAACAACTATATTTCAGATAATTCTGTCTTCATTTATAACTCTCCGTTTTAATGCCTTTGCTGGGAAATAAGCAATTTCCAGTAGAAAGAGATTATTCTTTATTTTGTTTTAATTTTTCATTCATCTCTTAACATTTTTGCCAAAGCCAAAACTTCAAGAGAAAAGTGATCAGAGAAGCCTTGGGAATTTATTAGCCAAATGAAAACATGTAGTGAAATGGTATAAAGCTATGCAGCATGGCTCACTGCAAAAGCACTGAGATTCTGGGGAAAGATTTAGATTCATTTTCAGTTCTGGGAGGTTATTTCATTTGCTTGCACAGCCATGAAGTTCTTGTTTTGAATATCAAAGTTCAGTTTTCTAGCATTTATTGTGTTCCTCCGAAGAGTGACGCTTGTGCTGGTGTGCTGGAGATGAGGAACACACGGTGGTGTTTTTGAAGAGTGTCTGAGGAGAGAGGATGCCCTGAAACAAATGACAGTTCGTGTGCTAGAATAGAGCCAGGTTCTACCATGGCGGTTCTGTTAATAATACTCAGTGAACCATGGACAAGAAACATTTATTTCTGTCCAAACAAAGAGATGGATACAGAAAAAGCCAAAGAGGAGAAATGATATTTGATCTGGATTTTGGATAGGATTTTATTAAATGACCACATAGGCATGAAACATCCTGGTAGAAAGAACTGAAGTCAAATAGTTGTAGGGCCAAGGAAAGGCATGTAAGGAATGTTAGGGAGGCCAAGGATGTTGTCAGAATTATGATCTGTGATTCACAATGCCTTGTTTGCTCACCTGGTTAATTGCACACCAGCTGTTGTGGACACCGTGAATCCACCTGTGAGTCTCTCCTCTATTCATTTCAAAGCTAGTTCAAATCAGCTCTCCTTGAACGCTGCCAGATTGGTATCATGTTTTCTTCTCTTTATTTACCCGTACGTGAGTCGGGTAATTCAGCTGATAAAGTGTACCTGTGTCCGTGGCATAGCATCCTTTGTAGGGTTTTTCTCTCCAACATTTCCCTTCAGCTCCAGGCCTCAGGCAGGAAGCCCACGTCCCTGAATCCCACCCAGCATTGCCCTCCAAGCCAGCACAGTGCCCTGTGAGTTCCACTGGGGCTGAGATAGAATAGCTTCTGAAGCTACGTCTCAGGGCTGTCATGAAGAACAAAGGTGATAATAGAGGGAATATGTGTTCACTTGGATTTAAATTCTGTTTCTGAAGGAAGGAACCATGCCAGGTTATTTAAATTCTCTGGGTTTCAACTTCCTTGTTTGAATAATGGAGCTAAAGTACCTACTTGGTAGAATTGCTGTGGAAATTTTATTCAACTATGTGGATTGAACACCTGCTTTATGTAGGTTACTGCTCTAGAGCCTGGCCAAGTCCCCACTTTATAGGAATCAGACAGGAAACAGATAGGGCTTGGGGAGTGGCCAAGCATGATATATGTGTGAAATAAAGGTGCAGACCATGTAGATATCCAGAAGAGGAGTGTTTCAGCCAGAAGAAACAGGAAACAGCAATGAAACGGCTTTGTTTTGAAATGGATTGTAAAAATTATATGCAGGAGACCTAATCCCAGTGTGACTCTATTAAGAAATAGAGCTTTTCAGGAGATAATTCAGGTTAAATGAGGGTTTGGGAGTGGACTCTTAATCTGATGCACGTGTGTCCTCGTGAAAAACGGAAGACGTGCAGGAGCTCTAACTCAGCACACACAGAGCAGATGCCATGTGAGGACACAAGAGGAAAGTGGCTGAACCCCAAGCCAAGCAGAGAGACCTCATCAGCAGCCATCTCTGAGGGCGCCGTCCAGCCTCCCGAGCTGTGAGCACATAAATCCCTGTCGTTGAAGTCACCCAGTCCCTGGCATTTTGTTACGGCAGCTGTACCCAGCTCAGAGGCCCAAACGACCTTGGCCCGTGGCTGCAGAAGAGTTAGAGACAGAAGAGAGCGCTGAGCAGTGACACAGCAGCAGCCATACAAGACCCAGGACACCTTTGCCATGAGTGAGTCAGGATTTTCTGCCCACAGGGATGGATGTTCCGGAGGGTGCAATTGCAGGTGTGAGACGATGAGATGTGCGCTCTCAAAAGATCAATGTGCCTGCCATGGGGAGAATTCACTCTGAGACAGGAAGCATGGCCTTCAGAGAGCCTGGTAGATGAGGGCACAAGGCCCCAGGGAGACAGGGAGGGGAGACGAGGAGGGATCTGAGGGATGGAGCCGACAGACTTTGATGATGGATTAGGTGTGAGGTGGGGAGGAGCGAAGGAGGAGTCAGGATGACTCACAGATGAGACTGAGCCTGGGAGTGAATGATGCGGCTTTTGTGGAGATGGCCGTGCTGGTGTCTGGAACGCCCTTCTCCAGACACCAGTGTGGCTCAGTCTTCCCCATCCTGTTTGTCTTTACTCCAGCATCGTCTTTGCATCTAGACCCTCCCTGGCATGATACTACATCCTTGTGTTTCTCCGTTTTCCCATTTCCCTTTCCTACGTGGCACTTAATCCCACCTAACACACTGTGTACATATATCCAAGATAACACATGTATATAACACATGCATAACATATAACACACCTATATAATATATATTACATGTAATAGTTTTATGTTTACCAACACAGTTCACTATTTTGTTTATTGTCTTCTAGAATGTACACCTTGGGGTTGGAGAATTAGGTCAATGGTAGATCACTTGTCTAGCAAATGTGAGGCCCTGGGTGTGGTTCTCAGCACCAAAAAATTTAAAAAGAAGAGCAAAAAAACCAACAGCAACAACAACAGAAAAACAAACCAACAAAAAAACAGCAAGGCAACTAGAATGTACATCCCATGAGAGCATGTGGCTTTATGTCTTTGTTCTGTGCTTGTTGGTTCATCATGCCTAGAACAGTGTCTGGAATGTAATAGATAATTGACAAAAATCTCATGATTATAGGGATGAATGACAAAATGGATAAAACCTGGGGAAAGGGCGTGAAGAACTCTGTCATGATACCTAACTGGACTGTCGGCTGGAAATATCTCGTTAGTCATTGGCTATATGATAACAAGTGATAAAGCACATATGCTGAAAAATAACTTACCTGCTACTTAGCAGCAACTATTACTAGTACCATTATTCTGTGCTTCAGCCCGCTACATCCACCTCTGACTTTACTTTGGGATAAATTATCTGGCTTCTGTAATTGTGAGTTCTGAGCCTGGACGGGTGTGAGGTTGGGGCGGACATAGGAGGGAAGAGGCTGCAGTCCTATCCCATCTTTTCCTAGCCACTCACTCACTCCTCACTGTGACAGGAAGGAAAGTTTATGCAGATTTCCTAATTCCTTTATAGAATCCTATCTTTGTGCTGAGTATTAACTCCCATCTGTGTTCAAGGACAGTAATCAAGCTGGGCCAGTAATCAGAATGATGTATACAGCAAAATCAAAGGGTTTTTATATCATAATCAAAACCATGCAGTAAATTATAGGAACAAATGTTATAGTTAATCAATGACTCTGATCACTCTTAGATCCTTGGTGTGGACAGAATCAAAGATTTGGTTTAAAAGCGGCCATCAGGAACATATAAATTTATCCTACACACTTTGCATGCTAATACTTTTTTTAAAGATTTTTCTGTGTGTCTCACCATATCTCTCTCATGTAACACAAAATGAACAAAATAGTCAGTTTTAGTTGTCTTCATATAGTGTCTCAAAGAATGACCCACCATCAAAAATATTCTTTCCATTGATATGATATTGACAGGAGCAAAAAACCTAAGTGTAGTGCTGTTCAGTAGACTTCTATCTTTGCTGCTATGAATTGTGAACTTAAGGTATGGGGCGATTACTTTGTTTCTCACTGGAAAGTGAAATAATTATTACTTAGTGGAATAGTTTTGGTTTTGTTTGGTTTTCTAAGGGACATATTTGCTGCTTTTAATGAACACAAAATTTCCATGAAGAAAAAGTACTTAAGTTTTAATATGAAATTAAAAACATATACAATAAATTTAAAACATGTATCTTTTGTATCTTATTACTCTTTCAGTTTATTATTATTATTATTTATTTTTTACGCTAGGGAGACTATGATATTTACAAATGTGAGTCTGATTTATTTCACTTATGAGTATAGTCTCAAGTTGCCTCCATTTACCTATAAAAGCCTCAAGATTATCATTTTTGTAGCTGAGTAATATTCCACTGTATAAAAATACCACATCTTTTTTATCCATTCCTCAGTTGATGGGCATTTGTGTTGTTTCCAAGACTTGGCTATTACAAATTGTGCTGCTATAAACATGGGTGCACATATATCCATTGAATAGTGAAAGGGAAAGAAAGTGCTCCAAAGGAAAGAACAACTGGAATAGGGGAAAGGAGAAAAGGAAGAAAGGAAAAGATTATATGTATGTAGGTTTGCACATATAACTGTATGTATGTATATGTGTACAAGATAGATAACTATACTACTAATCTCTGTTAATTCATCAAAACAAACAGTTTGTGCTCTCATTGTTTGATTATTTGGTCATTTTTCATGCCTAGGTCTTATAACCTGAACAACTATTTCATTTTTTTTTATTTTATTTTAAAGAGAATAGAACAAAACAAAACAAAACAAAACAAAACAGAACAAAACAAAGCCAAAGAAAACAGAATAGAGTCAAACATTCAAAACAGAACACTGCAAGCTATACAGGTTTTCAAAACATAACAACAGGAGTTTAACAATGGTTA